>CATIWQ010196347.1:0-31859 GCA_949673415.1 Euphorbia schlechtendalii | reverse complement strand
TTACCAAGTGACATAGCAACTACATTGCTATAGATCATCCAACATACAAGTCTTTCGTTTCATTCATTCCCATGATTAAAACAGACTTGGGACATTTATGATTATCAATCAATGGATACTCTATTCATATTATAGCACAAGGAATATATGCAATAGATTATTGCCTTTATAATGTGACACTGCATGAACTAATGCCTTTAGAACTAGGGCATATCAATAATTCCAACAGTTGTTTATGTCGTTTTTGTATTTTTTCCGGTTGTTGGTTGGTTTCCCACAAACGGCGCCAATGATGCGGTTAACTCGCTCCGACGTGGGATTCTGGTTATGTGTGGGAAGAGGTTCCCTTTGTGATGTTATGTCTCTATATGTTGTGGAGTGGGGTGACCCTCCTTGTATAGAGGTCTTATTTAGTCCAGGCGCTTGATGGACAGGTTGTGTCTAATGTGCCGAGCTTGGTGAAATCAAGGGTCCATACCATGTATCATCACAATCATAATTCATATTCATAGCAAGTAAAATCATATTTTCCATTGCTTATTTTTAAACTTTATTTTATTGAATATGTAGTATCCGTTATTCATCAATTTAGAAGAAACTCCAACCATTTCCAACGATGATAAATTTGAATGACGTTGCACTCTAATCCATCACATGTATCCACGTATGAATTGGGGTATCTCAGTTTGGAGAGAGAGTTAAAATATTAATTATTTATTATTCATTTTTGTTTTTTTATTGTTCATTTGGTTCACCGGAGTTATGCTTTGATTATTTCCAGATCTGATCTTGGTCGCACACTTGACTATGATATTGGTGGATGAGTGTCTCGATGAATATTTTTTACATTCACAATGCTCAAACTTGATACCTTGCTTAAGTTTAAGTGAATCCTAGCTGCATTTATTTCTGTGTTTTGATTGTTTAGTATTGTGTTAGTATTTTTTTTTTATGAAATTTGATAATAAAATATTTATTATATTAACGATAATAAATAAAAACAAAAACAAAATAAAAAAATATTTATTAAACTTCCTAAAAAGGAATGCTCCAAACATTGAGTACTCCGTTTTTCTGGAAATACTATGAAGATGGTTAGAATGCCCGATAGAATTACAAATCAATCATTTTCTTAGTATCATGTAATTTTAATTTTTGAGCAACTTTGGACTCGGGTCAGGATCTCAAACTCTATTACAAATTAATCTATTTCAGAGCAGTGTTTTAAAAAGTGCTAGCCATTAGTTGGGCGGCCGAAGATGAATCGGGGCTCTGGGCGAACTTAGGAGCTAGTAGAGAAAGTTTAGGCTCTAGGTGTAATCAGGCGATGACCCTCAAAGTAACGCCTAGGCAAGGACTTTTAAAACAGTGTTTCAGACTACAAGAAAGGATATTGATATTTGAGGTAAAAAATATCAAGTGCTACTATTCACTAAACAAAATTATCTTAATAAAAGTAACTATCTTCCGGAAAACTACGTATATTTTTTATATAATTTTAATTAAATGCATA
Source organism: Euphorbia schlechtendalii (assembly GCA_949673415.1). Taxonomy (NCBI): domain Eukaryota; kingdom Viridiplantae; phylum Streptophyta; class Magnoliopsida; order Malpighiales; family Euphorbiaceae; genus Euphorbia; species Euphorbia schlechtendalii. The sequence continues at coordinate 30,346 of CATIWQ010196347.1, read as the reverse complement.
AGTAACTCTCTCAACTTGTCCACTTTTATCAAATGTTACCCTGTACTTTGAAAAGTTTCAATTAATTCTTTGAACTTGTCAAAAGTGCACTAATTTATCTCATAAACATATATGCGTTAACTTTTAGTTGGTTTAACCGTTCAAATTTACTATTTCAAAAGTTGACACGTAGAATTAAAAGAGCAAAGTGTTGCTCTTTTGCCGACCTCAAGGAGTTAACTGAAATAAATGATAATTCAAAGTGACATATGAAGAAAGTTACCAAGTTGATAAGGTAATAATGTATTTGATACCTTAAATTTACTTTCCATGAAAAACTAAGTTACACTCTTCATTTTTTGTTTCAAATTTTAGCCTTTTCATTGTTTCTCTTTTGATTGTCAAGTCATATTATCATTTTTTTTTGTCGTTCTTTTCTAATTTTCCATCTTTTTCATCACTAAAAAAATATGTAATGATGAAATATAAGTTGGTAATTCAATGAGTGTGGTTAAGTGGAAGAGATCTATTTATCTATTTATCTTTTGACCTTGGGATGGATAACTACTGACTTTAGGATTGAAACATCTTTGTTTCATTTTTGGACCAAAATGTAAAATATAAACTAATTGTTAAATAATATAATAAATTTTATTTGTTTCGATAGTACTATTAAAAAAATTAGAAAGAGTAACAAATAATAGACAATTAAAAAAAGTTATCAATTTTTTCATCAATTTTATTGATCGTGGAAATTGAACCCATAATTTCACATTTCTTGATTTTTTTGATTTTTTAAGGGTACGTAGTGATCACTAAACATTACATGAGGTTAAAGTTCTCATATTTAATATTTATGTGTTTTTTATTTTTTTTTTTATGAAATTTAATATATATGTTTAATTACTTTTTCATTTTCAACTTTAAATCTAACGGGTAGAGGAATAAATTGTTAGGCAAAGTTTTAGCTAGTAAAACATGAACAAATCGCGTGTTTAAAATCGTTAACCTTATAAAACTATATCATTTACAAGTTACCATTTCGAAAGACAATTTTACCTTCATTTGATTTTTTTATGGCGCAGCGAAACTACCGAAAGGAAAAGCAGCAATGAAATTTCAGGTATGATTTTTTCCCTTAAAAATAGACCAAAAATCCAATTGGAAGACGAAATGCTGCTGAAGCGGCGGACGCATGTGATTGCGCTGCCGCCGGCGACAGTCCGCATCCTGAATGCGGCCGGCGCGCAATGATTTGGCGGCAGCGCCATTTTGTCTCTAATTAGCACTAGTAATGAGCTAATAAGTTACTTCTACTGTTTGGTTGACAGAAATGAACTAATTAGTTTCTATCATTCTTTAACCAATCTAGCGATCATGCTTCTTTATCATGCGAATTTAGGTTAAATTCAACTCTGGATGTACTCCCTATTAATTGGAAATTATCTGCACTCCATTTTTGGAAATCTTAGAGCATCATGCTTTGGTTGCTTCTTTTTTGGCATGATTCCTTCATTCGGTCCATGGATTTTTCATAATTAGGCTACTTTTTCTTTTGAGTTACTAAAATGTGATCTACAAAAGTATGCAACATAGCTGACTTTGAAATGCATTATCAATGAGTTTGGGAGCTGGTATATTGGAGAACTAGTAGTGGTAAAAATTAGACTTTGTTTTAAGAACTGCATGTAAGGATTCCTTTGGAAGGAAATTGCCAGCAGAGGCTTGGCCAAATGCATGAATGTCTCAGTTATCAGCTTTGACCTTTTGGCAAGAGCTAATAACATTATATTTAGTTTACTTTCGTGATTTACAAAGTTAATACTTGAGATCTTGCTTTTGAAAATATAATTTATCGACCCGTTGTTTACATCAAAGATGTTTCCCTGTGATTGAAATTTTATGGATCAGCTTCTAATAGTGAATAGTGATGGTTGAGAGTTGAAATATCTCAACCTGTTTAACGGCCGTGGCATATCAAAAGCTAATAACACAGAGTTGGCTTGTATAGACACATGAAAATGCATTATGATATGAGCGGTTACTGTTGTAAATTATTGTGAAGTGGATCTGAATATTGCCTTAGCTCGACGAATACATTTGATGTTGTGCTTAGTCCAAATATAGCTCCCAAGGCAACCTTCAGTTCTCAAAATAGTTAAACCTGTACTTCTTTTACACCCTGTTAGTATTGGTGCTTAAGTATCACAGTTCAGACCTGAGAAACTGTGTAATAGAACTTTGTCAAATAGCAGGCAATGGGAAGTAAATTTGGATCTAGCTTATTGATTGATGTGTTCCACTCAGTATCACCATCACTCAAAAAATTGAAATGAAGAAAATAGGGCATATTGCACCTGGCATCTTTAAAATTTGCCGTTAAGAATTCACAAATTCTCCTATTTTGATTTGATTCGAGTTACAGAATAATCAATTCGGTAAAAAATACTAATATAATTTGGGTGTCGATAGTTTAATGAAAGAACTAGTACTTTAAAGATAGACGAGAAGTTCAGATGTAGAATTACTTTTTATTTTTAAGGTTAAAAGTATTGATTTACTCTGCTAGTCTGGGGCCTACATGTCAGTCACATATCATTTATTCACTTTTAATAAACAAATGCTTGTGTTGAAGGACTTGTATTTCCTTGTCAGCATAAACAAAAGTTTACATTTGACTCCTTTAGGTGGAAATCCTCAACCGTTTTGTTAGGGTAGTTAAAGTAGCAAAACATAGTTTCATACTGAAGCTCAGGGAAACATTGACCCTTTTGGAAATCTTTCATATTGTTGTATCTGAAGGAAATTTAATTCATTTGTGTTCTATTTTTCTTGAAAATGAAGCAGCGAAAGAATTAAAGTAGTTTCTTTAGAGAACGGTTCATTAAAATAAACAAATTTACGTATATGAATTCTCGTGTAAGAATTCAATTTAGTTTGTTTCTTGCAAATGATTTTTGTGTGCTCAAGTTCAATGTTTCCTGGTTTTTCAGGATTAGGATTGAACCTCCCATCATGGGAAATCAATTTGAGAAAAGATATTAAAACAAAAGCTTTCTCCAGGGAAGGAACTGTTGTGATTAACTCGCATTCCTCAACTTCTTACTTTATGTAATAGAGGTAATAAAATGTAAACATTGACAAAGAATTATTGATTAGATGATATGATTCTTTTCTTAGTGTTATTGAGTTGCATTGCTTATTCCTCTACATAACTTCTGAGGTTTTATTTTGTATATTTTTTACTGGCTGTAGAGCCTTCAATACTTTTTTATTTTTTACGTATATTTTAAATGAATTTTCTGAAACAATGTACTGTGATTATGCTGTTGAATTATGGTCAACCTGGCTGAAAACTGAAAATTTGTCTGAAAACTGGAGTACCATTTTGACTTGAAGTCTAGTTTTAAAAATATGGCGTTGCCAACAATTCCTTTCTTCCGTTTCTTATCTCTGCTATCTCTCATTTTCTGTTCTGTATGATAGTTTGAGCCTGATTGTTGATTGTCAACAACCGTTACCTCCTCAAGAAACTTTTCATTTGCAGTTCTACCTCCCAATAGCTGCTGTTCTCCCATCTTTCCTTGTGCATATTTTCTTTTTATGTAGAGCTTGTATGCATCATTTTAATTCACAGGTCTATGAATTCTATTATGCATTCTGTTTTTTAATCTCTATTTACTTTTTCCTTAGAACACAATCCTAAACAGTTTTTATTATTTCTGATCTGGCAATACTTAAGTTCAGGTCTGTCTATATGAGAATTATCTAATTATTAGTAATTTTTAAATACAAATATCAAATTATGAGAATTCATTGATCCGTGAAACTGTCACTGCACAATTGCTGCATCATCTACTGCAACTCTCATTCTCATTTTGTCCACATTTATTCTTCATGATTTGTGGTAATTAACTTTAATTTGCAATGCTTCTCATTCATCACTTCTAGTTTGATCCGCAAAATTTTTTCTTGTTTTATTATTATTATTATTATTGTTGTTGTAGTTATATTAATTTTGATTACTTGATTATGTTGCTATTATTAAGATGGCGCAAGCATCGGTCATACTTGCCACTGCTGGCTATGATCACACTATTAGGTTTTGGGACGCACCAAATGGCCATTGCCAACGAATAATCCAGTACCCAGACTCGGTATTTTCTTTTACTGTTATCTATATTGTTTCACAAGACACCTTAGTTTTCTTGTACGAATTATAAGGTTAATTTATCTTTCTTTAAATGTTTGTTTTATCAATAAGGTTGGAATGTTGGATTAGTTGAAATTATGCTCATTTAGTTAGTTGGGTTTGGTTCTGATATTTGTTGAGTTACTGAATGATATTATATGACTTCCAGTTGTTCAAGTGTTCATCAGGTTATGTGTTATGAGGATTAATAGAAAGGCCAAAAACTAAAGTTTATGGATGCTCTTTTTCTTGTGAAAAGAACTATGTGTAATGAGAAAGTTAAGAAATACTGAATTTTACACATTATGTTTCTTATAATTAAAATCAAAATAGAGACTAAAAGGTTTAATGTCCAGGATTGTCTTTCTATTGCTATTTTGACCCTCAGATGCTAATGATGAATTATGATACCTCATGTTATCTGTTAGATTTATTTTCTTGGATGATTATATATGGAAATTTTTGAGAAGGTGCAATTTGCTGCATTCTTTTAATTTATATAAGATATTCTACTGGCTGTATTTTAGTTCCAACTTCTGAAGCTTGTTTTAGCTAGAGTAAACTTGTTATATGAAATGTTTATGAGTTATTGTTGCATTCGATTTTTTAATTGCATCATTCTCTTTTCAATATCGCTTTTGTTTTTCTCATATATTTAAAATTGAAATATAATTTTCTTCATCTTCTTCTCTGAATGTTTCTCCAACTACATAAACTTTTAATGTTTTATTTTCATTGTTGAGTTTTTATTTGTGATATGTTGGGTGCAGCATGTTAATCGACTTGAGATAAACCCAGATAAACTCCTCCTGGCTGCAGCTGGTAATCCTCACATTCGGTTGTTTGATTTGAATTCGAATAGCCCTCAACCAGTATGTTCATGGCACCCCATTGTTGTTTTCTCTATGTGATGTAGACTAATAAATTCAGATTAGGAGTTTTCTTCTTATTCTTACGAGACTTCTGCATGCTACCAGGTAAGGAGCTATGATTCACATACAAATAATGTGATGGCAGTTGCATTTCAGTGTGATGGGAACTGGATGTGTTCAGGATCTGAGGATGGCACGGTAAAAATTTGGGATTTAAGGTAAAATGTGTTTGAAATGTACATGTTTCACCAGTTCAAATCTTTCTTTCTTTTCTTTTTTCTTTCAGTTTAGAAAAAAAATTTTGTTGGATTTTGGAATTATTTTACTTATTAATCCAAGTACAGAGCTCCAGGTTGTCAAAGGGAGTATGAAAGTCGGGCAGCCGTTAATACAGTTGTTCTGCATCCAAATCAGGTTAGTTCTTTTATTGTGAATTTGATATAATTTATGAGAGCTTCTTGTCTTGGAGACTTTCAGCCTCTGGGTGAAGCCTGATTGTTGTATAAAATGTGCTTGTGATCTTGCATGTTCTTCGAACTTATGAACTTTTTTTTATAAGTTTGGAAAATGAGTGCCCAGTAGAGAGATATCCAGAAACAAAATAGAAAATTAAAGACAAATTTCATTTGACCTCCATATGGGGCACCTAGGAAAAGCTCAAGTGGATTACCCTAATAAAACTCCGACTTGTAATTTAAAATTATCAAGCAAATTATTAATCAACGCAACAGTTATATTTTCAAAATTTCAAAAACAAAATTCTTTGTGGGATAATATCTAAGCTGGTCACAAACGTGGAATATTGCTCTCATAGTCCAGAATGACTTTACCTTAAGTGTGCGTGAAGAGCACATCACTCTTTGTCCCCGACTTCCGCTGCCTCATCGCAGATTTTCTTTCAACAAAATGACCATATGCATGGTATCTCTTTATGAGGTTCTTCGCAATTGGAGCATTGCCCTTTGCACCTCCTTTTCTCCATTTATTCATAATGTTCCATTTCATATATGGAGTTTGTGCAAACGTTTGATCCCAGTCATTTTTTCCTATACCGTGCCAAGTTCATAGATGTGCTGGTTGCTATAGCTTTACCCAAACTAACTTCTTTCAAACAGTAGATGGTGATCTCCACTTCTATTCTTGGGATAATTTACTAGCTCAGGCTTCCAATTGCTCAGATATCTGATAATCTTCCACATTTCTTCTTTGTCATAGTTTTGAGAGTTTCTTCTACCTCGTTCCTGCGAATCTGAGTCCACAATGCAGGTTATAACTGGTTTGGAGCATCTCCTCTTTCATGAGAGGATGTTCTTTTCTCTGGCTTGATGAATCTAAGCTGAGTGACTTCTTCAATGTGAAAAGAAGCCTATCCGACCTTTTCTTCTCCCGAAGTGCATTGTGGAAGGAAGAAATGCTCACAATGACTCAACCAGCAAAAGGGGTCGATAAAACTATCAACAATGAGGGAATGAGTTGAGTAATTAGGGGCCAGATTACCTCCTCCCTGATGAAATCATTCAAGTCATGCCGTCATGGAACCGGTCGAATGCATCGGCTTGTCTGTACCAGCAATATGCAGCTAATCAAATGTAACTTATATATGCTGTCATTCCATCTTGCCTAGCTTCATTCGCTGCTTGTTATTATTCTGTTTACTTCTCTTTTCGCCTTACATCCCTGACTTGTCCTCCACAATGACAATACGTTACCGTGAATTTTCAAAAGTTTCTGACTGGAATGTGTTCTTCCATGACACATGGCCCTTGATTGGCTTCTGGTTATGGGACCTGTGGGATGAATCTGACAATTCTGAGAAGGGCTCCTTGTTCTTTGACTCTTGTGAGCTAAAACGGTGAGTAAAAACTTGGAAATTATGGATCACTAGAGTGAACCCTAACATCTAAGAAATGATTAATATTAAGACTGAAATTTTTTTTTATCTAACCACTTTCCTGCTGTTTAGAAGGTTAGGGTTTACTAGAAATAGAATAGGTAGAAGAGAATTACCCATGTTAGGGTTTACTAGAAATAGAATAGCTGGAAGAGAATAGGAGATGAAAAGGAATAGTAAGAGAGTTAGAGAGAGAGAGAGAGAAGTAGAGAGAAGTGTGAGAACTTTCTGTTTCTGTATTTTCCTTGATGAGTAAAACAGATATTATTGCACACTTTATAGTTGTAGTGTGTCTAACAGAATCACAGCTGGGCATAACTGCCTTATTCTAATTGTAGCAGGTAAGTATTCTAGAGCTAGCTTTTATACTAGGCTACTTAACTATGCTAAAATACAAACAAAACAGAGAATCACATCTCTTTACTGTATTAATAAGAAAACAGATTTAACTAACATATTAACTAACTTGAACTCATTTCATGATCATGACAGTTGGGTAGATGGCGTACCAAGCTTTTTCCTACTGGTTATAATTGGAAATTCAAAAATATGTTAGCTACTACCAACTTATCAGTATTCCGTAGCTATATATTCAATTTTCAAAAACAAAATATCCGAATAGGTTTCTGAACTATAATACATTTGATGGTGATTGGTGAAAAAATGAGTGAAGGTTGATATTTTTAGTTCTACCATTTTGTGGAGTAAAGATGGTCTTCTGGTTTCTTGACTGTTTCATACAGAACATTTCTCATTATTACAGCTTTGCAACTTCATGGATCACAAATTCACATTTTGAAGTTATTGCTATATTTATATCCTTGGTTCTTTCAGTAGTCTTAAAAAGGTAGCCCTATAAGAATATAGAACATGGGGTTGTGTTGACAAACTTGGCAGAAGTGTATTTCCTTGTAGGAGTAATTTTTATCAGCACTTTAGTTAAATTGGACTTGGTCCAATTGGTACATCCACAAAGTTGAATGGGAATAACCAGGGATCAAATCTCAGCTCCTTCAAATCTCCTATCATTTCAAAAAAAAATTCAGGTGTCCAGGTTCAGAATATTTATGGTGGAATACGAAACAATCTATTATGTTATATATTACATATAAACCACCCTTTTTTTCTTGGTGACTGATTAAAGTAGCTTAACTGATTTGGACCCTAGCTAACCTATATCATGATTCATCGTTTCTGTTTAATATATATTTTTTAATGAAATCAGCATCTTTCCCTTGGGTATTGTTATCTTTTGATTGTCAATCATATATGTCCTGTATGTTTGGGTCTGCAGACTGAATTGATATCTGGGGACCAAAATGGAAACATTCGCGTGTGGGATTTAAGAGCAAATTCATGCAGCTGTGAGTTGGTATGATTCTTACTGTTTAAGGATAATTTCTACTTCGTTTTTTGTATGTTTGGTAATTTGTTCATTTGTTTCATTTTCTTGCGTGGGTATAAAGCTCTTTTTAAGCCTTTAAACCTAGTACAATTTGTTGCCATAGTTGATATCTATGAAAGCCACTCTGCCATCTATGTATTTTGTTAACGTAAAGATATATCACTCTACCAATTAGCTTTGATTTGGGAAAAAAAAAACTCATTTGTCATTCATTCTTTTCTTGTTTGCTAGATAAAGTTTACTGGGAATCGCAACCTTTAAAGAATGTTTTGAATTTCAATTATTTGATAACAAGAATCTGAAAATACAGAATAACAAAAACACGCATAGCCCGATCTTGTAGCAATTACCAGTATCGGAATCGCATTTAGTAATGTTCGTCTGTTAGAGATAGCTGAGTAGGTTTGTTTTGGAACTTCTCTCTTGATCTTTTTCTTCATCACTCCATCATGATTATACCTAAATTGGTTTTCAGTTAGTACACTCTCAAGTGCCACTGTGTAATCTCTGTGTAGCTATAATACATGTGTAATGTTTGAAACAATCATGTTTGATTAAAGGTACCAGAGGTGGATACAGCAGTAAGGTCTCTAACAGTTATGTGGGATGGAAGTCTAGTAGTGGCTGCCAATAATCGTGGAACCTGTTATGTTTGGCGTTTGTTGCGAGGGACCCAGGTACATATATCCTTATTGCAAATAACATTATCTGACTTCTGCGTAAGTATAGTATATTGAGTCGCTGATTGCTCTAATGCTAAAACCGAACTTATTCTGGCAGACTATGACCAACTTTGAGCCGCTTCATAAGCTTCAGGCTCATGATGGATATATTCTCAAATGCCTCCTTTCAACCGAGTTTTGTGAACCACACAGGTTTCTTTTTCCTCGATTTCACATATCTTTTCAGGCATATTATGTTGCTTTCTTAATTACTTTTGACAATATCTGTCTTATAAGGTGTGAAACTAATCATATTGAATTTCATTTGCTGTTAGATACCTGGCAACTGCATCATCAGATAACACTGTTAAGATATGGAATGTTGATGGGTTCACTTTGGAGAAAACCTTAACAGGTATTCATAAAGCCTACAATTGCTAAGTATTAAAACATTGAATATTTACTTTCGATAGAAAAACTTACAAAAAATACCACTTTTTTCCTAAACTTTTAATCTCATCTTCTTCCCTCTCTTCTTATTTTACTTTGAATTCCACTTGGCATGTTTCTCTATTTGTGTTTACTCTAAAAGCATAGATGTGAGGTTATGCTTATGTTTGTAAATATTTTGTGATTTGAAATTAGTTGTGTAAGAATCCCTAATTTGATGTAATTGACAGGCCATAGACGGTGGGTATGGGACTGTGTATTCTCAGTCGATGGTACCTACCTGGTAACAGGTACTAAAATGTTCCATTCATTTCCTTCCATCTAACATCTGCACAACTTTAATTTCATTTTGTAGTATTTATTATGCACTCCACCTTTTTTTTTATTTTTTTCAAGTAGGATGATTCTAGGTAGCTCTGTGTTTTAAGCCCTGAATATTTCCCATCCTGTTTGACCAGCATCCTCTGATTCAACCGCAAGGCTTTGGTCGCTGTCAACAGGAGAAGACATTGTATTATATCAAGGCCACACTAAAGCAGCTCTTTGTTGCGCCCTTCACGATGGAGCTGAGCTCTCTCCATCTTAAATCGGGAGTATGTTTCTTTTAAGTCCTTGTCGAATCTATTCACGATTGATAGTTGTCTGAAGTCTAGTGAAGAAGCTAGTGTTCGTTTTTTGAACATCTTTAATTTTATAACTCATAAACATCGAAAGCAATGAAATTACGTCACCTGCAGGATACATTATACTTATCCTGCGTATTATATACTTGGGTTACGATTACATTTAACTTGCATATTCTGTGTTTTTATACTGCCAAGAATGGCTAATGTTGCATTGACAACATCGAGTTGCTGTGAAATCTGTACATAGAGGAATACTAACACACCATCGAAAAGGTCCGTCCTTTGTAGAGATATCACACAATTGGTTGTATGAACTGTTCTGCCAATATTCATCGCAGATGATGCCTGTGAAAAATGATCATTGTTCAAGGTGATAAGTTTGTAACCGGCGATTTATAAAGAAAAAAAGGTAAGTAAGAAAGAAAGAAGCCAACCTGAGAGTCTCTTTAGTTCCGCGGCGAACTTTGCAGCGAATAGTAGGGAGGCCGAGCCTTTGGTGAGCTTCATACCGATGGCAACCCGAGAATCCATAGTACACTCCTTCAACCTCAAGCACATCAATCTGCAACAAAAGCCATTTAAGAGCATTTTCAGTAGATAGCCTATACCAATAATAGTCATGACACATAAGCAAAAATAGACAATTAACTAAAAAGTAACTCTACGCTAGTTTGTATATTTTCTCTTAAACGTAATCTATTTGATCTTTCACGTGTAAACAATAAAATGGAATATGAACTCATGAAATTAATATTTTAACAATAGAAAGTTTGTAACTTAAATCATTTTTTATTATTTAATTATACAACTTTAAATGAAATAATATATTGTATACTTTTAAACGTTGGAATCCACCATGCACTCTAAGTCAGATAAGTGAATGGAATAAATTGGAAGAAGTAAAGAAAGGAGAAAGAATAAATACGGGGACTTGAAGACCGATGAGTTGAATGCTATCCATGAGGTGTTGAACTTTATCAGGATCGTTAGCTCTGGTTCGCATAAGCGGTCTTCTTATCTTCTCCAATGGAATCTCCATAATCAATGGCCCTGGTTTGCTCTTTTCATTTCCAGGGACTGCCCCTGTTTTCATCACAATATCACATTCGAATGGACACATGGGTGGCAGCGAGAAGATGAGAGATTGCGTACCGTTGGATGAGGCTGAGACAGTGAAGGTGTTGAATTTGGGGAGTGGCACTCTCATAACGAAATTCGCCATTTCTCCCTTCTCCTTTTTCTTTGTCTCCGGATAAGTCTCACATCACAAGCTGTGAACCAGAATTGCATCTTTCTTCATTTCCCTGCCTTTTTACCTTTTTGCCCCTTTAATCCCTCTATTACATGGACCGAAAGGGTACAAAAGTAACAAGTGGTGCGGGTCAATTTATATTTTTATATATAAAATTATATAGGTGAGTAAAAATGGATATGGTAAGTAGCGGCGACTCTATAGAAGGGGAAATGGAGATCGTATATGTGATGACTTTGGTGGACAAGACAAAGAAGATAGTGGTGATGGCAACGGCGGTGGTAAAATGGTCGTGATGGTGATTCGAAGGATGATAGGGAAGCGAAGAAGGTGGAGTCAGTAGTTGCAGTAGCGGTAATGATGGTGATAACTCTGAAAACAGAGTAAATGAAGTTTGAATGATGATGGAATCAAGGAAAATGTTTACCTTATTTTTTATTGCATTTTCACATCGACCAACATTACACTTTCATCGATTGATTTTTTAAATGAAACAAGAAAATTATTTTTCAGCATAATGTTTTTTTTTGGTAAACAAACATAATTTAGTCTTTTTATCTTATGAATAACTCATTGTAAGTAAAACTATCAAATATTAATTACGAATCATATTTTAACAGCTAAACACTCTATCCGGAATTTTTCAAAAAATGTTCGAAAATTATCAAATTAATGCTTTCTGATCTAATAAGCTAGTGCATCAATGTTCTTAAGAAAATGATATATATCTCCTTGCATATAACATTTATTATACTATTACATATTTTTTTTATCAAAATATTTTTCTATACAATTTTTTTTGGTAAACAAACGTGATTGTCTTTTTATGTTATGAATGACTCATTTGTAAATCCGTCAAATATTAATTTACGAATTATCTTACTTCCTCCGTCTCATTTTACTTATTTCTTTAGTCTTTCATTTCTTCCTATTTTCATTGTCATTTGTTGATTTTTCCCTCTTTCTTTCATTTCTACCCTTATTAATAACAATCGATTTTCTTTTCTATATTTAAGGGATTTATATCTTTCTTTAATTATATCCATATTTATAACAATAAATTTATTTTACTATGTTTAAAAGTAATTAAGATGAAATGAAATTATATTGACATTGAGAATAAGGAAAGATGATTGAAGAGGAGAGTTAGACTATTATTAATAGGACAAAAGATTAATTTAGTCTTTTTAAATCATTTCTTAATTTTAAGATAAAATTATAAAAAACAATAAAAATGGGATGTACAGAATAATAACTAAACACCCTATCCAATTTTTTAAAAAAAAAATGTTTAATAACTTTTAAATTAATGCTTTCTCATCTAATAAGCTAGTACATCAATGTTCTTAAGAAAATGATATATATCTCCTTGAGTATTGCATTTATCATACTATTACCTATCTCCAAATGCTATTACATAATTTTTTTATCAAATTTTTTGATGTAACATAATTTTGTGCATATAATTGGTCTTCTTCGGTTACTTTGTGAATCTCCAATTATAAATCATTCTTTTACAATTTAAAAGACAATATCGATAACAATATTCGTGGTTACGGTTGCATTTGAAAAATAACATAAAAAAGCATCTTGGATAGGAATTTGAACCAATAAGAATTCAAGAATCGTAAGGCCAATTTTCGCCAATAAAAGTATAGTATGTTAAAATTCTGATATAGAAAGACATATCAACAAGCGTAAAGAGATCATATAGTAGGACAAACAAAAAGGAGGTAATTAAATACTAAAGAGTTTAATCGAACTCAAGGAGGTCAATGGTCATAATAATCATTTAGGTTAAAATGAAAGGAAGGGAGAGGTTTAAGAATGAAAGTGGAAACATAAGGCATCTTTGAGATTAATATACAAAAAGAATAATATATGAGCAAATTAAGACAAGGCATTGAACAATAACCTAAAAGGACAACTTTTTCATTTACAATTATTTCCTCCACTTTACAACCCATTTTTCACATGCATATATTCATCAATAAAACTCAAAGTAAATGATAAATTCACAATGAAACCAATATATCATATAACATAACTGATTGATTAATTCCATTTACATGATACAGCCGTCCGTTGTTTGATCGGAACTCACCCGCCATCAATTATTCAAACTTGTGATCTTGCTGATGGGCAACATAATCAAGAAGGCCTTCCCCAGCCATTTCGCCATGATTAGAGGCCACAGGAGAAACACCGCCGCCAAACACTATAATCAACACCAGGAACACAGTGGTCGAAGCAAAAAGTGGCCAGAAATATGCGAGAATCGTCACAAACCTCGGAGCTACATATAGAAAGAGAGAAAGAACTAGCGTAACAACAATCGCAATAGCAAAAGGATATCTATATTGCATCATCTTCTGCTGGATATCCATAATATGTATGTATGTATGTATGTATTCTTTGTGTGTTTAATGTTGTGGGAATGCAAGAACAGGATGAAAGTAGATGTGGAACTCTATATATAGAAAAGAAATTAGGAAGATGTGACAATTTTTAAATAAAATAAAGAAATGGGTTCATTTCTCTTTTTCTATAAAGGAGGTTTACAGTACAGATCAATAATGCATCAATATGACTAAACCATAATTGAATTCCTTCATTGTTGATTTGATTGCAAAGGGGAGATTCTTTTTCCTCTTCTAATATTTCTCTGCTAATTACGAAAACGCCCTTTTTTTTATTTAATAATTTTGTTTAAAGCTATTAGAAAGAAATATCATTTTGTCATGAAAAGTTTCAATATTTGAAACTGAAATGTCTTTTTATGTGAAGAAACTTTCACGAAACCATATATTAGTATGTTTTTACAAATTCTCATCCAAAAGATATAAGTTTTCCCTTTTCAGTTAATGCAAGAAAATTTTTTGCCCTGACTTTATCTAGTTCGATATTAGTTAGCTGTTTACATTTTTTACTTCAATACTATTGTACAATTTTTTGAATTTCTTTCTCAATCTGAATATATTTTCTTGAAAATAATTTGAACAAAACTCGTACATGTATATGATGCATAGAATAATATTGAATTATCAATGAGAGTCAAGTTCCAAAAAGTGAAAAATATGTCAAATGTTCTACCTATCGAGGAAGACTCGTTAGATATTCTAAAAATTCATAGTAGATGCCCAATAAAAATATGATATAGATTTAACTCTCTGAACTTTGTAAGAATAATCACAAAAAATGAGGATTTGAAAAAATTTTATTTGCAAATGAAAGGATGCTTGTGAAAAAGTAATGATTAATTGCAAGTAGATCTAGACATGAGTGGAGCTGTGCCGGGTTCAATTGGGATTACTTAAGAATTTAGTAGCTCAAACCCGACCCAACCTACAACAAATATAGTTGGCTCAGGTTGGGTTAGACTATTTATAAATAATACATATTTTTATTTTTTTACTAAAAATTACAAATAAAACTATGATGTAAATAAAAATATTAAATTTATGATCATTGTTTTGAAAATGTTTAAAGTAAAATATAAATGTGTTATATTGGATTTAATTATGATAAATTTAAAATTGTATTTTTTCAATAAATATATATATATATATATATATATATATATATATATATATATATATATATATATATATATATATATATAACCGATTCAAATTGGATCATAATTTTCCTACTAAGCTCATCCCATGTCTATTAAACGTGGATGGGTCTTGCGTGCTTACGGACCCATACCGGGTATAGTTGCAATAAAGGAAAGAAAATTAAAAATAAAAAAGAAATAAATGAAAAAGGGCAAGTTAGTAAATTAAGTAGAAATGAAAAGGGGGCGGAAGGACGGTATCTGTGCTATGTCCACTTCCTTGTATGGTCGGTTGCTTTATCCCATTCTTATATTTTAATGAGTAAAATTCGGACCAAACGAAAGGCATAATCACTTTTGTTATCTTCCTCTTTCTTGTGGTTTATTAAATTTTTATCATAATACTTTTATGTTTTATGTTATATGAG
This sequence comes from Euphorbia schlechtendalii, assembly GCA_949673415.1. Classification (NCBI taxonomy): domain Eukaryota; kingdom Viridiplantae; phylum Streptophyta; class Magnoliopsida; order Malpighiales; family Euphorbiaceae; genus Euphorbia; species Euphorbia schlechtendalii. Next base: position 15,030 of record CATIWQ010196347.1, on the reverse strand, counting down.
TTTTGTTTGCATTAATTATTATTGTTTTGTTATTGTTCACCGTTTTTCTTTCAAAATAAATAAATTTAATTATTTAATAGTTTTAACCAAATTTAAAACTATGTTTTTATCTCATGATTTGTAAATATTATAAACCAACGAATGAATAAAAAGTAAATGAGAGACTTTTATTTTCTATATAATGTAAAGATTACGAAGAAAACGAAATTGTATCTTATCATGTACAAAGAGAGAAAATAACAGAGAGTTCCATTGACAAATCAAATAGAAGAAAACTGAGAACGGGAGTTACAGAGAAGATGAAGAGTTGTATTTATATCAACAACTTTAACTAACTTCTAACTAATTACATTGGAAACGACTAAAAAATCCTTCATCCTAACGACTATATTTTGTAACTTAACAACCCACCCCCGCAAGCTAAACATTATTGATTAATGGTGATCAACTTGAATCTATCTAATTGCCTCACAAAGTCAGGAGATGCATTTCTTTATTAAATACATATGCTAATTGATTTTTTTTGTAGAAATTGAAATCAAATGAACTATCACATCCTGAATTTTAAACCGAATGAAATGACAATCTATGTCCAAATATTTTGTGCGCTCGTGAAATACTATGTTGTTGGCTATGTGAACTGCAGAACTATTGTTGCAGAATAATAAAGCTGGTGTTGCTTCCGTTATGTTAAAATCCCTTAGCAATTAAATTAACCATTAAATTTTTGTTGTGGTTGCTGTCATTTCTCGATATTCAGCTTCTGTTGAACTTCTTGATTCTATATTTTGCTTTTTCAATTTCTATGAAATCACTAAATCTCCTATAAAAATATAGGAATCTGTAACTAATATTCTATTTTTAGATTAATTGCCCCAATCTGAATCATTGTAACCTTTGACCTTTACTCATTGTTCTTTTGAATAATAGACACCCATTGTTTCTTTCCATTGAAGTATCTAAAAATTCGATGTGTTGCTGCTAAATGGTCATCATGAGGAACTTCTAAGAACTGTGAAAACTGTTCCACTGCATAAACAATTAATAGTTTGGTATTGGTTAGATACAATTCCAATAAGCTTTTTGAATTCATTGTTGTTTTCAAGCTTTGATGTTGCCATGTGATCCTATTTATTCATAGAAACTAGTGTTGAAGGTGCTTTAAAGTTTAGAAATCCATATTCTGCCAGCAAATCCAAGGTGTATTTCCTTTGGTACATATGAATTCCCTTTTTGTTTCTTGAAATTTCAATTCTCACAATATACTTTAATTTGCCCAAATCCTTGATACTAAAACAATCATGTAAATATTTCTTGACATCTTTGATTGTTGCCTCACCATTACTTGCCAAGATTACATCATCCACATATACTATTAATGTTATGAAGATTTCAATCTTTATCTTTGATAAATAATGAAGGATTCTGACAAGGATTGCTTGAAGACTTTTCTTAATCTAGGATGATGTTAAGTAGAATTCCACTGCCTGCTTGCTTGTTTCATCCCATACAATGATTTTTTAACCTACATACTGCATTTTCTATAGAACTAGATACTCCATCAGATAATTTCATATATAGTTCTTCATTTAAGTTACTATTTAAGAAAGCATTATTTATGTCTAATTGTTCTAAATGTCATTTTTTGCTGCTAAAGCTAGTAACACTCTAATGATGGTTATTTTGGCCACTGGTGAAAAAGTGTCTAGGTAATCTATTCCATTTTGTTGGTGCTTCCTCTCCACTATACCATTTTGCTCAGGTGTTTCCACACATGATTTTTGATGAACTATTCCATGAGTTGCATAAAAACATTTAATTTCAAACTCAATACCATTGTTTGTCCTAATGGTTTTAATAGAAATGTTAAACTAATTCTTGATTAGAGAATAAAATTGATGTACTAGGATAGAAGCTTCACTTTTATTTTTCATCATTATAGTCCATGTAAACCTTGTAAAATCATCTATGAAAGTACAATAAGAAAATACATATGCTCATTCATAGACAACACAGTAGGGCCTTACAAATCTATGTGCACCAATTCAAACATTCTTCTAGTCACAGAATAGAATTGCTAAAAGGTAACTTATTATGTTTAGAAAAATAACAAATATCACATATCAGGAAATTTCTTCCTTATTATTGCAAAGTTTTATCAGACAAATGTCCAAGCTTATAATGTCATAAGTCTTCCATATTAAATTTATTTTGAACAACAAAATTAACAAAAGAACTACTATTATCGGTGTCTAAAGATTCTAGATGATATAAACCATTATACACTATAGTTGAACCAATCTTCTTCCTGCTCATAACATCCTGAATTTCACAATAATCAGATGTAAAAAACACATAACAACTTAGAGATTTAGTTAGTTTGGTAACAGACGTCAAATTTTAGTTAAAGGTAGGAAAATATAATACATCATACAGTACTAGCTTTTCATTTAAATGTATATCTCCTTTGCAAACAGCTTGTAACCTAATACTATTTGATAGAATAACATGCCAATTAAGAATAGGTTTAACATTAACAAAGTTTTTCATACAATATGTTATATGACAACTAGCACCAGTATGTATAATCCGAGTTGCTTTAGACAAAGTTTTAAACATATATGTATCTGTTGTTTGTGTATAATTTGTTTGTAATCATTGTTTAACTCTAGTTTATGCGGCCTGTAAACTATGACCAGTTTGTTGGTGATTCTGTTCTTGAATGAACTTAGCTACTTGTTCCAACTGCTATTGTGAAAGAATAGGTCCTGATGAACTAGAAGTTGAAGTTACACTGCAGTTATCATTCTTAGAATCATCCATGTTTAAAAACTTCGAAGTTGATGGGTAATTATCATTGTACACATTAACACAGTCACTAAAGTCATATTTCTGCACATATTCACTTAACTCATGGTAAAAATACCCTGATCATAAAGATCTTGTTCACAAACTCCTTTAGAACTTACTGCTGCATTTACTCTACTAAATTTTGACTTAAAATGAGGTGGATACTCATTTTTCTTCCATCAATTTACCATCAAATGACTCTCATTACAAAAAGAGCATTGAACCTTCTTAACATTTAAGAAATTCATTCTTCTAAAACCCCCATTAGACTGATTTCCATGTGCAACATTTCCATTAAACTGATTTCCATGCTAATTATTATTCCCTATAGACTTATTGCTTTGATTAGGACCAACAAAAATTTAATAATTTGTACCATAACTACCATTCCTAACAAAAGATGCAATTTACTGAACTATAGGCTCTTTACCCGTAAAACTAAACTTCCTTTCAAACTGAATTAATAAGGAAAAAACTTTATTCATTGTAAGCAAAGGGCTAGTAGCCATTTCTAGTGATTTTATATTTAAAAAAAATGCATCATTTAACCCTTTAAGAAAGCAAATTACCAAAATGAGTTTCTTTCTAATTTGAGCAGAGACATTGCAAAAACACCCCTCACATATTCAAGAAGGTTAAGGATTCAAACTAGTGAATTCATCCTTCAAAACTTGTATTGAGGAAAATAATCAGTAACTGTTCTGTTAACTTGCGAGATATTAAAGATTTCACACTACAAGTCAGCTCTACGATAAACATCTAGCTGTGCAAACCTCTCCTTCAAAATTTCCCATAACTCTTGAGCTAAATCAAAGATAATTGTTGTTTGTGCAAAAGAATCGCTTAAGGCCTTATAGTTGTGGAAAAATAGAGCAGCTTTCCAGAAAATTTTTCTAGGAAAACTGAAAAATGGAAACTGCTGTTTAGTTGTAACATTTTTCAGTTTAGAAAACTGGAAAACAGTTTTCTGATTTTTCCATTTTATGCCTTGCAACAAAAAACACCTTTTTGATGTTTTCTGGAAATTTCCAAACTGAATAAATACAATATTATTTAACCAGTACAAAAATTTATAATTTAATTTATTTTATACTAATATACATAGTTGTATAATTACTTGTTACTAACTAACAAATGCATTTTTTTATTAATATATTTTTAGTTTTTGTAATTGAAAGAGAGTTTAAAAGAAGGAAATAGGCTAGGTTGCCAAATTTTACTGACACCCCTTAAGTAATTGTATAATTTTATTTTATTAATTTTGTTATTTTTGCTATTTACATTGCATATTTTTTACTTAAGATATCTAATTTATATATTTTTAATTAATCGCTTATGATTTTGAACTAATAAAGTCTAAATTTATTATTTAATAAAATTAAAAAATAAAAATTATGCTTTTCAAAAAAAATTATACATAATATGCTTTCAATTTTTTAAAATTTAAATAAAAGATAACTAAAAATGAAATCACTATGTTTTGGTAGAGTGACTATCACCATTGAAGAATTTAAGAAGTGTGAGATTTTGGGTTCGAACCCCACAAACAACAAAATTGGCAAAAATGCCACCTTATTTCTAATGAAAATGAAAATAAAAAAATTTTTAAAATTTAATTTCATACTCTAAAATTATCAATTTTAAGTATATATCAAGTTATACAGGAATTAACTCAAATTTGTGATTGAACTAAAAGATTTTTAACTTTATTGATTAGTTTAAAATTTATTTGTTGTTTTTAATTTAATTTGTAAAAAATTTCATGTTATTTGTAATATTTTTAACGATAAAATTCAAATATATCAATGATTTTTTTTAATAAAATAAAAACTAGAAATTAGAAAACTAAATAAACATGAACATGTTTTCTGTTTTTTTTGTTTTCGATTTAGAAAATGAAAAACTGGAAAAATTGGAAAATGAAAAGAAAACTGAAAATAGAAAATGAAAACAGTTTTCTAAAACTAAACATACCATTAATGACTTCAAGATCTAAGAAAGGACCATATTGTTACATCTCTTCCACTGACTAAACAAAACTCTCGATTCAGCTTTTGCAAAGTACCATCAACAAACTCAACCTTATTCTTTGACAAAAGGGTCATCTTCATATTTCTTGTCCATGAATGGTAACTTCCTCGATCAAGAAGAGGCGTAACCAGAATTATGGACAGATTTTTCTCCAGGATGTAAGTAATAAGGGGAATTTTCAATTCGCAGCTGGTTTCTATTCGCCATGAGAAGATAACAAAGGGAAAATAGAAAAACCATATTCGCGAATAAGAAACTAAAAGGAAAATTGCAGATTCGAAGCTAAAAGAAAAACGAAGAACCCTAGAAATAGAGTTAAACGAGAAGCGGAAAACAAGCTTATACGCTTTGATATCATGTAAAGATTACGAAGAAAACGAAATTGAATCTATCATGGGCAAGAGAGAACAAGAGAGAGTTCCATTAAGACATCAAATAGAAGAATATTAAAAACGTGAGTTACAGAGAAGATGAAGAGCTATAATTATATCAACTGCTTTAATTAACTTCTAACTAATTACATTGGAAATGATTAAAAAAAATCTTTATCTTAACTGCTATATTTTGTAACTTAACATATAATTAAATGGAATGCATTAATTTTTACTTTGATCGAACTTTAAGTAATTTATGATTAAAAATAAGCCACAAAAATAAAATTATAACTTATAAACTATTCATAGATTTTTATTTTGTGAGAAAGAAATTACATTTTTTCCAATTTTATAGACTGATAATTGAACGCACAACTAATCATAGTTTGGATTAAAAAAATCCATTTCGCTGTTTTCTTATGTTTAGAATTTTTTTTCCAAAAACAGGTTTTTCTTCCAAACGCGTAAATAGATTTGCAAAAATTCTCCGAACTTTAGGCGAGACAGCACAATTCATTGCCATAGCAACGCAAAAACCGCAGAAAATACAGCCTAAGCAGCAACTACATCAGCCGATTTTCTAGATTGTAACCACGACTCGGCCGCAACTTTCGTAGTCAAGAACCAACCGACCTTATCAGTGGCCTCATGGAACGGAGCATTTAGTTCCTTCAAACGCGACTCGAACACAGCCGCCAATCCTTTGTCCGAATATCTGTGTTTGCCATGTCCAGTATTAATCCCGAGCAAAAGCGGCAGCCCTTCCCCGGATTCAACCGCCTTAGACAAGTCGTTTACCCAAACATGTAACGCGGTCAATGCCGCCCCTAAAGAGAGACTCTTCAAATGCAAAGACCACTGCGTTTCAGTCTTAGACTCTAAATCGGTATAGATTTCAAGCTTTAAACCCAAGTCTAATATTTCGCAAGCTCTCTCTAACATATCGAGGTTTATGCAGAGATCGATCAAGCAATTGCAAAATGCCTTCTTTACCTCGGGACCGATAGAATCGAGAAGTTCAGCCGCTTCCTTCTTAAAATCCCCGTTTTGTCCCTCCTCTGATATCAGAAGTTTTACGACAGCCCCGAGCTTCGAATTCGCGGTCTCCATACATTCGGCGAGCATATCGAGCTTTTCTTTCGGCGTGTGGGTCATCACGTTTAGAAGACACCCGCAAAATCGATCGTCTGGCGTTAAACCCGATTGCATTAGCTGGTTAAACGTCCTCACAACGTCGTCAGTACGCTGGGCTTTCCCGTAGCACTGGATAAATGACGTCAGAACAAATAAGTTAGGCTCGAGACCCGATTCCAGCATCTCGTTAAACATGGTCTCCGCCCTGGTCACTTCCCCGCTACACGAAAATATGGTTATCATGGACGAAAACGTCCAAGTGTCGGGATGTAGTCCCGAACCCTTCATGTCGTCGAAAATCTCGACGGCTTCGCTTACTCTGCCGAGATCAGCACACATGGCCAATAGGGTATTGTAAAGAACAGTGTTAAGACTGATACCCTTTTCTTTCATCTCGTTGTACATGACAAGAGCATCCTCGCCATATCGAGCTCTACAATAGGCACGCAACAGAGCTGCATACGTCACGTGATTCGGCGTCAAGCCATTATCGATCATTTCTTGGTATATCTTCTTTGCCTGCCAAGGCCTCTTGGCTCTTCCCATAGCATCTAACAAAGTGTTGTATGTCACCCTGTTCGGTTTGACACCCAAAGCCTTCATTTCTTCATAAACATTCAAGCACCCGTCGAAATTTCCCGAAACCCCGTAAATTTTGATCAAAGTAGAGAATGTCACGGTGTCGATTCGCCATTGTTGTTCTCTAGCGCGGTCATACAAACTAAGAGCTTTTTCAATGTTACCAGCACGGCCATAGGCATCGATCATGGCAGCGTAAGTAACATCATCAGGATTAAGCCCGAAGCTGGGCATTTTTTCGTACCATTCGACGGCCTTATCAGGCAGATAAGACATCCTAGAGCAGCTAATTATAGTAGAGAATGTGATGTTATCAGGCTTAACACCTCTCTCAAGCATTTTGTCGAACAGCTTCTCTGCACCATCTAAATCCCTACATTTCCTAAATACCTTCAACGTCACATTATAAAGGATGACTTTCTTATCAAATTTCTTGAGTCTATGAATGAAATATTCAAGAGCAATCAATGCAGTTTCAGGGTTGGACATGTTATTGAGGATAACTACAGCATCTTGACTGAGTATTTTATTACCTAAACCGCTCAAAATGTTACAGACATCTGTCTCATTGGGGCTACATGAATCCAAAGAGATTGCAATTCGAACAAGAGAAGCATACCTAGAATTGTAGGATTTTTGCTTGAGCTGAGAAGCTTTGGGGCTATTGGGATTCACCCACACATAAGATTTGGAAGATGAATCCTTTCCGTCTTGCATTGGTTCTTCAGTAATTGGGTCATGTAAAGAGACATAGGAAATTTGAAGAGGTGGTCTTGAATGAAACTGGGGAGTGGTTAATCGAAAAGAAGAATTCAAATTTCTGGGTTTAGATTCTCTGGAAGAAGAAAAAGAATTGCAGAGTGGATGATAGAGAGATGAAGGAGAAGAGCAGAGATTGAATGCCATTAAGTTTTTGTAGCTGCAAAAAACTTAGGTAGACAAAACAAAGAAGAAATTGAACAGAGAGACCTTATCGTATAAAGAGAGATATTTTAATTTTGAACAGATGCTCGCCAGGAAGGAAATAAATGGGATGAGAGGCTATGCTCTTGTGGCGTAATTCATAACCTTAAATTTTTCAAAATATAAATATATTAAATATTGTGATTTTAATTAATTCACAATTTTTAATATAACAATAAATCGAATGAGTTGATTTACTAATTTACTTTTTCATTAATGTCCTGCTCTATTTTCAAAGCTTCATTAACATATTTAAATATTAATTTCTATAATCTTCTTATCTTGTTATTGGAGATTAAAATATGGTTATCTTGAAAGTTGAACAAATTAATAGGGGTAGGAATGAAAAACTTAGAGAAAAAGCACATTGAAAATATAAAATGATAATAAAAAAGAAACATTAAAATCTTTCTAAAACGACAATATTTAATAAACGGAAGAAGTAATTTATTACTATTATTGTATTGATTGGTAAAATATCAGAATGATCTGAAGGTAAAAAATTCAAAATTTACCCACCGTCTAAAAAGATTCTATAGAGACCACATTGATGGATTTTTGCTTATAACTTGTGGGATTTAAATAAATCTTAAATGATCTGGAACAAGAAATATTTGCAAAGGTGTTATTTTATGTCGTCTAAATTATACCGAACACGTCATTGATCAGATGTTCAGAAATAATGTTAAGCCAATGGCGTGAATAGTAGAAAAACCGCCGTTGTACGTGCATGATGTTTTAATTAAAAACCCTGGTGTATCCAAAGAATTTTGAACCTGTGATTAATGCTAGTGTCATCAAATAGTAGAAAAATATAGTTAGGTTGGGAATTAAATATTAAAGTGTAGTTGTTTTAACCAATGAAGAAATGAAAAAAATTGTTTCGATTCTAAAATGTAAAAGAACCGAAACAATTTTTATCATTTCTTTAAAAAAAAATTTTAACTTTTTTTTTATAGAACCGAAACAAAAAGTTTCGGTTCTGTTAATCATTGCAACTGAGGTAGACAGAGTAGTGTAAGAACCGAAACAATAAGTTTCAGTTCTTACACAAAACAAAATAAAAAAAATAAAGCTACTAACGCTGCAGCCAGCAGCTTTAATTGGGAATCTCCACTGTTGGAGATTCCCAAACAATTCAACCGGTGCTCCCCCACCCCTATTTAATCTCAAACACTTCCATATTTTAAATAGCACTTTGTTACTTGATAATTATTTTTCTACAGGAATTGGCAAAGCACATCAAAAGGTCTGTAACATAAATTTAAATTATTCATTTTTCATATTTTTGTACAAATTTTTTGGTTTTCTTTATTTAGATCATTAAATTTTTTAATTTGTAATTAATGGAAAATTACTCTAATAAATTTTTTTTGACTTCCATATCATCACTTATTGAAATTAACATATTTTATTCTACAAAAAAGTTGATATAAGTTAATGAAATTAAGTTTTACTTGTTCTTTTTATGATAAAATTGTGTTGTTGTTCAAATGTATTAAGTGGTGATAATGTTTATATAACACTCTGTTACTTAATAAATTTTTTTTTCTACAATAATTGGCTTGAGCACATCAAGAGGTATGTAACCTAAATTTAAATTGAATGTATCCAATATTCCTTAAAATGTAGTACATATACGATTGTAACAAAATTTATTAGCTAACCAAAACATTTCGTCAATTAGGTTCTAAGTATTTTACAAAAGTTATTTTCTAGAAAATAATTTTTCTTATTTTGGGCCTTTTTATTTATATTTAAAAATATTTGAAATCATCTTTTTTTATATGAGTTAGCATGTTAAATTCTTAGTATGATAAGTTAAATTTCACAAAATATTTTTATTTTCTTATGCAAGGAAAAATGGCAAATATTCGAAGAGCAGGACAAATTATTAATCCTGGACCACTGAACAGATCTGTATTACATTTACAAGAAAACATAGATCACAGAACATCTGGATTGGGGAGATAAAATTTCATATAAATTTTAGGTTATTTCCTAACATGAACTAATAACATTATTAAAAAATTATAAATTAACAGCCTTTGCAAGAATTAAAAATCAAATGCGTAGCGGGGTCAACATTGGAAAATATTGATCCAATGATATATTCAAAGTTAGTGGAATGCGAATTTGAGGGGGTTCTCAAACTTGGATCAATGAAAATTGAGCATAAGTTAATTAATGCACTTGTGGAAAGATGGAGGCCGGAGACCTTTATATTCCATTTTAGTGTCGGCGAAACTATGATCACATTGCAAGATGTGGAGGTTTTAACAGGTTTACGAGTAGATGGTATTGCTGTAACAGGTACTACTACAGATGCCATACATCTCACATCAGCATGTGAATATTTTTTGGGAAAGATCCCGGACCGAAAAAATGTCATGGGAAATTTTATAAAGTTGAAATGGTTAAGGGATAATTTCTCGATCTTACCTGAAAATGTCGATGATGTTATAGTTAATCAATACACTCATGCTTTTATCCTAATTTTATTTAGTGGTTTACTCTTTAGCAATGTTGGGGGTAATGGGGTTAATGTGATGTGGTTACAATTACTAGAACATTTAACTACCAACTGTTGTGGTAGTTATGCATGGGGAGCGGCTGTTCTATCAAATTTGTATCTAACTGAAGCAACAAATCTAGAAAAAGATCAAATTTGCGGATATCTTCAACTTTTATAGCTATGGGCATATGAGCGATTGACGATCATATCTCCTACATGTTCACGTGAATATACCCACCCCTTCCAACGGAAAACCATATGGGATTAGGTCAAAATTATATCACTAGTTTCAATAATATAATTTATTTATTAGTGAGTAAAATTTTGAACATGCATTCATATGTTTAATAGATTTGATTGAATTACAGGTGGAAAGGTGCAGTGTCACGAAAAGCTGAATTGGAATATACAAGAATATTATTTGATCGGTTGAGGCCTGATCAGATTTTGCCTTTTTTAATAAAATATTCATTTATATTTAAAGGTAACAAGTTTTAGCCAAGTATGTGAAACTTAATTTATCAAAAATATTTGTTTGTAATTCGCATGGACACCATATAAACACATCCTTGACCAGTTGCTTCCCTGTTGTCGATGTGGAATGGATGTTTGGAGAGCAATTGTACCAATTATATCATTTCAAATAATTGAATTTCATCATCCTGATCGTTGCTTGAGTCAATTTGGAATGGATCAGCCTATACCGAGTGCAATAAATTACGATGTGTAAAATCTGCAAACAATCACATTGAGTGGGTCGGGAGAAACAGATTGGGCCTTCAAATTTTCTGGTTACATACAATTATGGAATTTACATGCTACCAGGATTGCAATTTCGACAGTGATGGAGGGTCTAATTTTAGGACCATAATCTGAATATATGAAGTGGTACCTACATATAACCAGACATTGGATTTGCCAAGATGGTGCTGAAAATCATGCATTGGTATGGTTTTTTTTTCTAACTGTAGTATATTCCGTAACATACATGGCATTATATTAAATGAAGTTTGTATGGTTTATAATTGATTTTTGTAGGGAGATGGTCTTGAACATATTTATCACATGGGAGAAGATTAATTTATACGCAATAATGTTGAGAATGTTGTGGGAAGTATTCTTGGTGGATTAAATCAAGAATATCGTATGTCTAGGACATACGAATCACATTGTCCTCCTCCACCAATTTCATATGAAACCATCATGAGCCTCGAGTCTGTTAGACAACGACGTCGATCCGTTCTGCATAAGAGACGTAAGAGAGTTCCTTACCGTCCACTTTCTCAAGGAATTCAACAGATTCCAGAACCACATTTTTCATGAGTATCGTGAAACTGTTGGTGTGAGCACGAGATTTTTACGCCCTGACTCGCGAGTTCGATGATGAAGCTGTAATGTTTTTCCCTTTCTAGTTTTTCACCTTTTACAGGGTCTTGAATTCATCCGAATGAAGTTTGCTTTGTTTCTTTGAGCCCTAACCCTTTTTTAGTCAAATTCAGCATAAAAAGCACTAGGTAAAGAAGCCAGTGTCAATGTCAGTACCGACGTCGCCATGTCGGTACCGACGTCGCAATGTCGGTACCGACATCAGCTTTACAGGCAAACCAAAACTCCAATTTTCATTTTTAAGTCAAACCCAATAATTCTAGGTTATCTTCACCTTACAACTTGTCTTTAAATAATGTCCATCCAACATTATGCACTAATGGAGGAAATAGTGCAAAAACAAAAAAACAAAAAAAAAAAGTTTAGTGAAGGAAAAAGAGAAAAAGGACAAAAAGGGGTGGGTGAAACTTGGACTTTTTTGGATTGAAGGGAGCCCATAAGGGTTGAATTATTTTGTAAGAAAAGAGGGGAGGAAGTGGCGGAGAAGAGAGGGGAGTTAGAGAAAAGACAGAGCACACATTTAGCATAAGGAAAGGGAGCATTTATTTGAGGTGTTCTTGAGGAAAAACCAAACTTTCACCCCCAAAACTTGGGATTTCGGGTTAGTTAGATTAAATACTTGAAGTTTAGGCTTGAATGGAGAGTCTACAACATCTTTATCACTCACTTAGAGGTTTCTACACCTTCTGAAACATCCACTTTGGCAAGGAATAGATCCCTTCCGAAGATTTTCGGTAAACAACCAAAACGAAACAAGGAGAGCTTCTCGGAGAACTTCATGGACCTTGAAGAACGTGGATTCATGACTACGAGGTAAGCATCTGAGTTCCTAGAGTTTGTGCTTACCTTTATATACTTTTCTTTTTGAAGATTCATTTTCTTTTCGGTTTTCTCTGTTTTTGTACACTGATCTGTTTTCCGGGAACTTTAGTATGATTTCAAATTTTTTTGAGTATTTTGTTTACATACAAATATTCTAGATATCTTGAGATTTCTGTAATGATAAAGATTGCTTGAAACGGATGAGTATATAAAAAGTTATGAATTTTCAAAGTTTTGTACAAATTTATTTCGGTTTCCTGGGCAGAATGTTACTGTTTTCAGTTCTGGGTTTTGATAAAGATTTTTATTGCATGATTAGTTATTTTTATTAGATTCCTTAGATCATGAGGTTTCCGGAATGATAAAGATCACTTAAAATAGATAAGTATAAATAAAGTTATGATTTTTCGAAGTTAACGTAAAATTACAGTTCACGGTTTTGGACAACGCGGACTGTTTGATATTTTTCTGTATAAAGATGTTTTTAAAACGTGATTTTGTCACTTTCAGTATATTAAACATATCATGAGCTTTCTAAAATGATGAGAATCGTTTGAATTCGATAACCGTAGTGAAAGTTATGATCATTTGAAGTTTCAGATTTTTCTGTTACTATTTTTGCTGTTTTTTTTTTGTGTTTTCTGCCGATCTGGTGACGTAACATCGGTGCCGATGTTACCAACATCGGTATCGACGTTACCAACTTCGGTACCGACGTTACCAAATTTCAACAACATCGATACCGACGTTACAAGGCTAACATTGACGTTACCTCTTTTTTCCTCAAAAATGCAAGAAACCCCCACAAAGAGAACCCCATTCTCGGATATCCGACCCGATAAAATTCACATGAGACATTTTCACTAATAAAATGATCAACATATGTGTAAATAAAAATGAACTAATTTTTATTTAAATTAACAACTTTAAATTCTCGATATATTAACTGGGCCACACGGGCCTTCTCAAAATCAAATCGAACATATGTGATATCCCATGTGCTAACCTTTGTGGATGCAGGTTAGATGTATGCTTATGATTTATTTCTCTTCAGGTATTACAAATATTTTACGGGAAATGTAATTAATAGATTAGGCGGAGCGATTGCATCCCCCGAGTTTTGTAATTTATTAATTTATTTTTCCACATTTATTTAATGCTTGATGTATTGATTTATTGCTTTCGGCATGCGCGTTAAATCATACATTTCAACCTCAAAACGACTTAAGTGCGAATATGCGCAATTAAGAAAATTCGATTTTCTGTAGATTGTTCGCCACTTTTCTACTGATAAGTTTAATAATTTTTACGCAAAAAGTTTGGCTATATATCAATTGCACCAAAAACTTGTTCACGAAAAATATATGTGTTGTCAATACCTCTTATCAAATAGAAAAATGATGATAACTGCAATTATACAGTTGCGATATAGTTTTAAAAGATATCGATCCCACAGGGAATGACTAGTTCTAAAGATCAAATAGGGAAGTAGAATAAAAAGAAAATAAAAATAGTTTTGAGATTTTTGGATAGGAAGATCAAAATGAAAAGTAGAGTAAATATAGATGAGAGACTCTAAATACATAGATTTTCACTACGAACAAGTATAGTAGAGAAAACATACAAGTTCAACAAAGATGTTACGATGCACTAGACTAATCTAACAAACCCGGTTCAACACACTCAGATGTTTAATGATTTGCCGCAGAGCAACACATGAAATAACTTTTCTAATCCTAGCGCAAAGGAGATAAGACTATAATATAAACCTGGACAAAGTCAATACTATGCTTAGTACGGGTCGCTCTCACATAGCCATATTTAGCAAGTTATCATTCCAAAAATGTTGGCTCACTAAACAGCGTTAAATCACAGATCTAGTGATTATACACGATATTGTTAACCCTGAAACTACTCTTAAAATTAACGCCAACGCATATAACTTGATTAACATAAAAGACTTAGCACGAAATATGCATTATGACACATAAACATATCATAAACTTCGAAATAGAAAGTATAAGTAGAAAGCAAAGCGAAGTTGTAAGGTATGCAAGTGAAAGCTAAAGTTGATCAAATCGTATCCACTCTTTAATGGGAGTCGTCAAGTCCCGCAATTCTTGCTTCTACTTTGAATTCGATCTCGGTCAGTACAGAACCTTCTCTAGGATGCTATTCTTTACGAATATCGAACAAACGAATATTGAAGAACAAAAACTTTTATTGATAAGTGATTATTAAGTACACTTATACAACAATCACTCGAGAATATAGAGAAATCTAGTGATCGAAATAAGGATTCAAATTACTTAAACATTTTCTCGCTAACAATTATGAACATAGCGAATTCTCTATCTATACATACACTATATGTAA
>CATIWQ010196320.1:0-14048 GCA_949673415.1 Euphorbia schlechtendalii | reverse complement strand
TCTTGAAAAGTAATGAAAATGCATTAGAAAGTGATTAGAACATGTAAGATAATTCTCTACAAAGTATTGAATCAAAACAACAAGAATCTGGTATGTAATTGGTATGAATCTGGTATGAAGAACAAAAAATGTCAAAACTAGCAAGAAACTGGTAGGTAAGTGGTGGGAAACTGATATGAATAACAAGTTGTGTCAAATTAATCTTAAAAAGTAATGAAAATGCATTTGTAACAGATTTAGTGTCAATCTGGACCTAGTGCTTAGCCTTCACTTGTTTATGTTCAGTCTGCAATTTATCCCATAACACAAAGTGCTACTCAGGTTCTTAGTTTTTTTTTTGTTCTTAAAATATGCATTTGAAACTCAATTATAATTAAAAATCAAAATCAGATGAAAAACAATAGCTAACTTAATCGAAATTTCAAAATGAATTAAAAAAGTTTGATACAAAATTCGAAAACTGGAAATATGCAGAGAATTTGATAATTGCAGAGAGCAGAGACTTGAAAAAAAGCTAGAAAACTGGTATTATGCAGAGAATTTGATAGTTGTAGATATTAGAAACTTGAAGAATATTCGATCTAGAGAGAATCATGGAGAATCAAAACAAGGAAGAGAGAATTTGATGGAGAGAAACCGCGCGATGCAAAAAGATGAAGCAACTGAAACTTGATAAAATAGTGTATATATAGAACGTATATAGTAAAAACTGAAACTTAAAATTAGTTAGAGAATACAAATGATCAGTTGGAATGTATTTTTGTATATAAATTTCACAAACCCTACATTTTTTACAATTTCTCAAATTATTATCCTTTCTTTCTCATCTCCTCAA
This sequence comes from Euphorbia schlechtendalii, assembly GCA_949673415.1. Taxonomy (NCBI): domain Eukaryota; kingdom Viridiplantae; phylum Streptophyta; class Magnoliopsida; order Malpighiales; family Euphorbiaceae; genus Euphorbia; species Euphorbia schlechtendalii. The sequence goes on along the minus strand of CATIWQ010196320.1, from coordinate 13,213 downwards.
CAAAGGAATCCCTTGCCTAATACCTTAGCCAATAATAATTGGAGTTCTCTCCTCTCCATCTCCGGGTTCCTAAAGATGCGGCAAAACTGATGAAATCACAAGAGATCTTTGTATTATTGGCGACCTAGGTGTGGCAACTACCACACCATGCCACACCCATTTCGCCTTACAAGTTAAGCAATAATTATTTATTTCAAACCAATAACTTTTTATATACAATTTTAAACCAATAGCATATATTGAATGTAGTTTTTTTTTTATTTTGTATTTGATTCCCTTTTTAATTTATAAAGTCTTGATATGAAACAATAAATTTGTTTGTTAATAAATAATAAAATACTATTTAAGTATTACTAAGTATTTCTACTTTTTTTATCTTAATTTTAGTATTTATAACAGTTTGTTATTTATTATAACATATGTTATTTTATAAAATATTGAAATAATATTTGTTATAGTGATATTATAAACAGGAAAACCTCAATAGACCCAATGATCATCGACACTTTTACTTCAATAGTTCGAAGGGTCAGACCGGATGTAACAACTATAACATTAACTAATCATTAAATTATAATGGTTGAGATTTATGATCTGCTTGGTATTGCTTTTTAAATTGTTGTTTCAATAAATTTCTCTCATAAATTTTTTAAAAAAGTGGCATTTTGATTTTAACAACACATCTAACCTTATTACTATTTTATTAGGAACCATTCGACTTGTATTTTACCAAAATCAATTTTGATGTTTAGAAAAAAAAATTGAAAATAAAACTTTTCAGAGGTCGAGAAAAGTACAATCAAATGAGCTTTACATCTATTATGCATCTACAAATAATTAAAGTTAAGGATTTCTTTGCTAATACTTTTCAAAATACCGTCACAACAAATTGATTTTACAAAATTTCTATAGATTTAAATATTTTAACTTTCAAAAAAATATTTTTCTCTCGTACCATTTATGCAAGAATATCTAATTATGTCGGCCAAACTGACCTCTCAGCCATTCATTAATTGACGAATGATTGAAATTTATAAATCTTTGTTTAAATCCTATATGTGGTAGGGAAAGGACAAAATAGATCGGATATGGAAAACGAAAGACGGAAACAATCAGAAGAAAGCAGGATGAGTGAGTCAGTAAGGCCGGCCGGCCACAGATGATCCAAATTTGTTATAATATTCTAATATGTTAAACAGATTTCTCAAACCCTAACCTACCCATTTGTTCTGTTCTCTCTCTGTGCAGTAAGAAATGGAAATACAGAGCAGCAGCATCGGCGGCGTCAGCTCAATTGCAGTATCCATATTAGTGGTGGTAATCGTGACATTGTTTTCCAGATTGGCTAACTGGTTATGGTTTCGGCCGAGGAAGATGCAAACCTTTCTCAAACGACAAGGCGTTTTAGGGAATCCGTACAGATTCTACAGCGGTGACCTGAAGGAGAATTCGGCCGCTATCAAGCTAGCTCAGTCCAAGCCTTCCGATCCTTTCTCTAACGATGTTGCTTCTCGTGTCCTTCCCTACCAGTCTCACCTAATCCACCGTTACGGTATCCTTCATTTTCATTTTTGAGTTTTGAAGCTAATGATTCTGTTTGACACCAACCGTATTTGCCTTTCTTGTTTCTAATATATATTAATCTGTTGATTGGTACCGAGAATTTAGTGAATTTGATCTAAGATTATGAGATGTATGCGTATAGGTAAGAATTCATTGATGTGGATTGGACCAATACCTAGGGTGAACATCATGAACCCAGAACATATAAAAGAAGTATTTATGAAGATGCATGTTTTTCAAAAGGTGAGGATGAATCCTTTGTTTAGGTTGTTAGGACCAGGGCTTTCTAGTTATGAAGGTGACAAATGGGCTAAGCATAGAAAAATTATCAATCCTGCTTTTCATCAAGAGAAGTTGAAGGTAATTAAGTAAACAATTTCACAACTTCTCTTTTGTTTAGCTTATTTTCCAATATGTTTAGTTGACTCTTGCAGGTGATGTTACCCCAATTTTATGACAGTTGCAGTAGGATGATTGAAAACTGGAAAATGTCTGAAAAGGAATCATGTGAGATAGATGTATGGCCATATCTCCAAAATCTGTCCTGCGATGTTATTTCTCGTTCTGCGTTTGGAAGTAATTATGAAGAAGGAAAACTAATATTTGATCTCCTCAAAGAACTTACTCAACTCCTTATGCAAATGGCACAATCTGTTTACTTTCCTGGTTTGAGGTAATTAGTAATTACTTTGTCATAAATGCCGTACACCTATTTCACCCTACAAGCTAAGCAAATTAAATAAGGGTCTAAGTTTACTATTTATAGTTGTGAAATGGCCTCATTCAATATGAGGATGGCATGATTGGAATCCTCAATCAGTTTATTAATATTGTGTGGTTACTGTTTTAGGAATTGAAAAACTTAATTTTACATGTAAAGCTCGAAATCACCATTTACCATTTTAATCTCTACAGAAGTAACTAAAGCTTTTTGTGTGTTCTTTTTTTGGGTTTCATGGTATAGTTCGTTTGGTCTGTGTGATATATATGTTACTCATTTGGTTTCTTGTAATGTAATATGTTAACACTTATGTCCATGTGATATACCAATTTGGTCTTTGTATTATACAATTCATTATCTTCTAGGCCTTTATTTGAACGTAAATGCAAACGTGTTGCAGGCACCAAATATTAAAAAATATAGTGAAATTCGAAAAATTGTAAAGACTGGCCTAATGTGTTATACTTGTGTTATCTTTGCATCAGACCATTTAGTAACTTTGAAGGTTATATAAACCCCAACTATTGTGTAATCAAAACAAGTATCATGTAGTTTTATTTAACTGTGATTAAGTATTTCATGTCTCACGCAACTACTATATTTATTTGATAAATAGGTTTTTGCCAACCAAGAGGAACAAACGAATGAAACAAATTGATAGAGAAATAAGAGGTTCACTTAAAAATATAATAAAGAAACGCGAAGAGCTAATGAGAAGAGGAGAATCCATGAAAGATGACTTGTTAGGTATACTTATGGATTCAAACTCGAGAGAATTTGAGGAAAATGGAAGAAGTAACAACAACATAGGATTGAGCATTAATGAAGTAATGGATGAGTGCAGACTTTTTTATTTTGCTGGCCAGGAGACTACTGCTGTGTTGCTTGTGTGGACCATGATTTTACTCTCCAAATACCCGACTTGGCAAACCAATGCTAGAGAAGAGGTCATGCAAGTGTTCGGTAAAGACAAACCGAATTTCGAAGGATTGAACCATCTTAAAATAGTAAGTACTCTTATTTACTGTATGAAAATTAAATTTTTTCAAAATGATGTTTACAAAATGTAGCATTGAGCTTGTAAAAATGTGGTTTTTTTTCTTATTGTTCATCTGCTTAACTTGTTTTAGTGATATGTAATGCATAGCCTATGTGGCAAGGATAATTGGCAAGGGATTGACTATTGTAAGTCACTCATTTTAGGTTCATTTCTTGTCGTTAATGCGAATTTGATAGATGGAACGGTGACTAAACTTATTGGCAAGGGTTTTTTTCTGGTTCAAGGCTACAAACACTCAAACTAATTCTAAACTTTTGATAGCAAAATTGATTTGACGTGTCTTTTATTTGTGATGATGCTCGTGTGTGCATTTCCTTGGGGTTTATTCTCTGATTATTACGATTTTGCTGATATAAATGATAAAATAAACGTACTTTTATGATCTCCGACATGTAATCATGCATTTCAACCCGATCTCCATCGGTCATAGTTTCATTCTCGAACTTGTAAAACACCTGCACTACTTTTTTTTTTGGACTTTTCGGTATACATTGAAAATGACGTGTTTCTTTTTTCCGACTTACTTTGATACACAGATGAGTATGATACTGTATGAAGTCCTAAGACTATACCCACCAGGGATTATGCTTACTAGAACAATCCATGAAAACACGAGTTTCGGAAATATTACACTACCTCCAGGAGTGCAGGTCGCAGTGCCAATAGCTCTAATACATAAAGACCCCGAAATATGGGGAGAAGATGCGCTCGAATTCAAACCAGAAAGGTTTTCTCAAGGAGTTTCAAAAGCTGCAAAGCATCAAGGCGTGTTTCTGCCCTTCGGGTTGGGTCCTAGAATATGCGTTGGCCAAAATTTTGCGTTATTAGAAGCAAAGATGGTTTTATCATTAATGCTACAGAACTTCACTTTCGAGCTTTCCCCATCCTACTCTCATGCTCCTCATTCTCTGATTACTCTTCGACCCAAATACGGTGCTCCGCTAGTTTTACGAAAGATTTAGTGTATTGTTTTTATAATTCTGTTGTCCAAATCTTTTTTTGTTGTTGTAATTGTGTCAAATAGCAAACTTCGAGTTCGCTATGCCCAGGTGAATTTGTGCAATATAACGGAGCAAGTCGAATCAAGGGTTTTCTAGGTAATAACATTGCATAGAAGATTGACAAAATTGTTGGATGAACTTATACAGTTGTTAAGAGACAACTTTTAATAAATTAAATTGTTTATATACGAAAAGAGCCAATCAAATAAAACATTATGACTTTTAAAAATTCCTCTTCGATGAACCACTAAACAAAATTTTGGACGTAATAAAATGAGATTTGGATAATCTAAGTTAAATTGATTGTAAAATAGGGATTGATGATTGATTTATAACTTCACTTGTTTATAAGATTCCGTGTAATAAATCTTAACTAATTATATTTTATAAATGGTTGAGCTTGTATCAAGTTTATAACTTGAACAACTTCCGACTTTAGAGAATCATAATCCAATAAAATGATTATGACTCTCATTTGTCGGAATGTAACGTCAAATTAGTGACGTAACAATTAGAAACACATTCAAAAATCGAAATGTTAGAAAAATAATAATCGAAATCGAACTGAAGCATATTCGGTTTGGTTTTGATTAAAACCAAACCGAACATAATAATTTTTAAAACTAGTAATAGTAAAAAATGAAGATTAGTTATATATATAATAAATTATTATTAATTTATAATGTATTAATTATATATTCGATTCAGTTTGATTTTTTCAATTTTTATTATAAAAATCGAAACTGAACCGAAAACCGAAACCGAAACCAAACTAAAATGAATTCAGTTCGGTTCTGTTTTTTTATTCAGTTTCGGTATGGTTCAATTCGGTTCCGCACATCGCTAAATGCACCACAAGTTTCAAATTGACTGAGCTTTGGCATTTTCAAGCAGAGCTAAGAGGCCCAAGACTTAATTTGGTTTTGGTTCGGCTTTAGTTCATCTCATTAGAATCCCAATAGTTTCTCTAATTTTGTGAGCTAAGAAAACTTGGTTAAATCTCAACCATTCTTTTTTTATAATCAAAGGTCCAAATTTAATCATTTTCAAAATTAATGATACAAAAAATATGAAATCTCAACTGAAGACAAAGAATCTTTCTCCCAAAAATAAAAGAGATGATTGGAAACAAAACAGTTGTGTAAAAAACTAAAACTCGATATTCACTTATCGAGTAACAAGATCAGAATGACAGCGACTGTATTAGTAAAATAAACACAAATTGGAAAGGGAAGAAACAAAATTGACTGAATAATGTAGTGTTGGAATTTGGAATGCGAAAATTTCAAACAAATCCCGTCAGTGAGTTAATATAGCCGGCCGATCACAAATTAACCAAATTGTTCAAATAATATGGAGGAGCTTATCCTTGTTCCTCAAATTCCTTGTTTTTCACTCCTCATCTGTTGTAATCGAAGGAAGAAATGGAAATATGGAGCAGCAGCAGCAGCTCAATCGCAATATCCATTGTGGTAGTGGCAACAGTAACACTGTTTTTAAGATTGGGAAACTGGTTATGGTTTCGCCCCAGGAAACTCCAAAGGTATCTCGAACGACAAGGCGTTTCGGGGAATCCGTACCGATTCTATAGCGGCGACTTGAAGGAGAATTCGGCCGCCATCAAGCGAATTCAGTCCAAACCTTTCGATCATTTCTCTAACGATGTTGCTTCTCGTGTTCTTCCGTACTACTCTCAGCTAATCCACCGTTATGGTACTCTCTCTCTTTCCCCTTTCGTCAATTTCATCAACTGTATTTTTCTGGGCTTCACTGATTAACTTTTAAACCATTTACAGACTCTTATTGATGTGTTTTCAATGAATTAGAATTGCAACCTTTAGATTGATACCAAGAATTGAGTGAATTTGACCTAAGATTAAGAAATTGATGAATGTAGGTAAGAATTCGTTAGTGTGGATTGGACCAATGCCCAGGGTGAATATCATGAACACAGAAAACATAAAAGAAGTGTTTATAGCCCGTGAGGTTTGGCTCAAGCTGGAGCAAGCCTATGCGTCGGGTTCCAAGGAACAGTTCCCGAGAATTGAAGCAGCAACTTCACTCCTTGGTGAAGTCCAATTCTGAAACTGTAAGTGAGTTTATGCACCGTGCAAAATCTATTGTAAATCGCCTTTCTTCTTTGCAATATTCTGTTGGAGATGAAGATCTTGTTGATGCTATCTTGGATGGCCTTCGCGGTCCGCTGCGTGATGTGTGTCGCTCAATTGCGGCACGAACAATTTCTTTTGACGATTTATTGGGTCTTTTACTCATGGAAGAACACCATTTACAACATGAAAAGTCGTTGATTGAGGACGTGAACGCTCCGTCGGTTAACTATACCACTCGGTCTAGGCTGAGAAACGGGAGGGGCAGAGTAAACGGTCAAGGACAGTACCAATTGCAACCCGGTGGCTACCCTGCAAGAGGACAACAATCTGTTTTGGGGGCAGCCCCCGCACATCGTCTCGTTTAGATTGACAGACACAATCAGCTCCTTTGGACATCACCAATTTTCGCTGCCATAATTGTCAAGGCTTTGGTCACATGTCACGGCAATGCCCAGCCCCGAGAACCAACACCCCCCGCAACCAGCCACCAATCTCCCACCACATAGCCGTATCCCCCTTCTGATGCTAATTGGGTAATGGACAGTGGAGCTATCCATCAGTTGGCAACGGACTTGGGACATCTGAACCTCCATTCGGAATAATCAGGTCTAGAAGAGGTCACCTTAGGAGATGGCACATCCCTCCCTATTCATCATATTGGTTCAGCTACTATTCCTTCTCGTTCTAAATCGTTAAATCTGTCTAATGTTTTACATGTTCCGTCATCGAATGCTAATTTAATTTCTATTAGCTCACTTAGGAATTCTAATGATGTTTCAGTGGAATTCCTTGACAAATTTTTTGTTGTGAAAGACCTTCTTTCCAAAGAGGTGATCCTTCGAGACCTGAATAAGAAAGGGATTTATACTTTTCCATTTGCCATTTGTGAGCTAGTTCGTTGTCATCTTACCTCTCTGTTCACCTGGTATGAGAGACTTGGCCATCCAGCTTCACCAGTAGCTAGTCGTATTTTGCATAGTAGTAATATTCATGTTGCGTTTAATAAGGGAGTCTTGAACTCTATTTGCTCCAGTTGTGCTGTTAATAAGAGTCACAAACTACCTTTTTCTTTGTCCGAATCTGAGGTGTTTGGACCTCTTGATTTAATTTGTTCAGATGTATGGGGACCTGCTTCAATTGATTCTATTGATGGTTATTCTTATTACTTATTGCTTTATGATGCATTTAGTAAATACAGTTGGATTTATTTTTTACGTTATAAATTTGAAGTTCTTAGTTCGTTTATTAAATTCTGTTCCGTTGTTGAAAAGTATTTCAATCGTCCAATCAAGACTTTTCAATCAAATGGCGGCGGTGAATGCATTTCCATGCACAAATATTTGGCTAACAATGGTATTCATCACTGTATGTCTTGCCCCATACCCCAGAGCAAAATGGGGCTGCGGAACGGAAACATCGCCATGTTATCGAAACAAGTCTCGCATTATTACACCATGCTAAATTGCCTATGAAATTTTGGACTTGCTTTTGAAACAGCCACATATCTTATTAATCGTATGTCAGTTCCTACTCTTTCTCAATGTTCTTCACTTTCTAAATTGTTTCATTCCACACCTGATTATTTATCTTTAAGAGTCTTTGGTAGTCTGTGCTATCCTTGGTTACGTGCGTATAATTTTCACAAACTTAATTTTAGATCTTGAAAGTGTGTCTTCTTGGGTTATAGCAAATCACATAAGGGTTATCGTTGCTATGATCCTATTTCTTCAAAATTTTTTTTTCTCATGTCACGTTATCTTTGATGAACAGGTGTTTCCATTTCTTGAGCTAAGTGATGCACTAGTTACACCGTCAACAACGGCTCCGCCTTCCCTCCCTATCATTCACATTCGGCCCCAACTTCCACCCGCACCGATCCAAATTGCAGCCAACATACCAAATATTAACCCTCTGTCAAATACTACAACTGCCTTACCCCCACAAACTGGAACCCGACAACAGCCCCCTCAAACTGAAATCAGGCCTAGAGACCGAAATTTACAGCCACACGATTCCAGCCCCACCCCTTCAACTTTAACACTAGCCATTAATTTGGTGGTTGATCTTCAACAATTTAGCCAACAACCTAACCAAACCCGACCTCCGAAACCATCGCCGCCACCTAAGACCATGCGAACCCGCCAGGACTCTTGTAAACTGCCAAAACCATGTACCTATAATGTTGTGGTGACACAACTAGACCCTTCTTGTTATACAGAGGTAGCCAAGTTTGATTATTGGAGGAAGGACAAGGTCGATGAGTATAATGCTCTTGTGATGAACGGGACTTGGGAGCTAGTTCTGCTTCGTCAGCCGCAAATGTTGTAGGCTGTAAGTGGGTTTTTAAGACCAAGCTTCACCCGAATGGCAGTGTGGATCATTATAAAGTGTGGCTTGTAGCAAAGGGTTTTCATCAACGACCGAGTCTTGATTACAATGACACATTCAGCCCCGTTGTGAAACCCACGACTTACGAATGTTATTGTCACTAGCCACATCTTTCAATTGGTCTTTACAACACTTGGACGTGTCAAATGCCTTCCTTCACAGCGACCTTGATGAATCCGTCTACATGACTCAACCAACGGGCTTTGTTGACAAGGATAAGTCTACATTTGTTTCTCATCTTTGCAAGTCTATCTATGGACTTAAACAATTGCCTAGAATGTGGCACAAGTGGTTGATGACGGTTTTGGTGGAATTTGGACTTCGTGTTTCCAGGGTCTGTGTTTCGTTATATTATTTGCGTAAGGGAGCATTGATTTTGTTGTCTTATTTATGTAGACGACTTATTGGTTTTGGGAAATAATTCGGCTATGGAGACTGATTTGATTAAGTTCCTTCAATCCAAGTTTGTAATTAAAAACTTGGGACCCACAAGTATTTCCTTAGAATTGAGCTACACCGCCAAAAGGGCTGCATGGAACTTAATCAACACAAATATACACAAGATCTACTTCGAAAGGCTGCCATATCTGACTCAAAAGGTGTCTGCACACCTGTCATCCCCTCCCTCAAACTCTCGGAAAGTGCAGCCATCCACTCTCGGATCCCTTGTTATATCGAAGCTTGTTTGGGGGACTTCAGTATTTGACCATCACGAGGCCTTACATTGCCTTCTCTCTGCATAAAGTGGCTCAATATATGCACTCACCGCAAGATCAACACTGGCAGGTGCTGAACCGCATTCTGCGCTACTTACAAACACCGACATCTTTTGGGCTACGTTATGGAGCGCATCCAACCGTGGATGTCCAAGCTTTCTCTGATTCCAATTGGCGGGTGATCTCGATGACTGCAGGTCAGTCTCATGGTTTGCTATTTTCCATGGCACAAACTTGATCACGTGGGTTGCCAGGAAACAACGAGACGTTTCTCGGTCTTTTAAGGAGGTTGAATATAGAGCTTTGGCAAGTGCTACTTTTGAAATTGTGTGGATAGGCATGCTGCTACAAGATATTGGTTTGCCATTGGCGGCGACTCCGACATTGTGGTGTGACAATTTGAGTGCCACATACCTCACAGCAAATCCAGTATTTCACACCCGGACGAAACACTTGGAGCTTGATTTTCACTTTGTTAGTGAGCGGGTTGCAGCTAAGCAACTTTTTGTTTGTTACGTCTCCACAGAGGACCAAGTGGCAAATATCTTTACTAAACCATTATCGAGTACAAGATTTCGCACATTACGTGACAAGTTGGTCGTAGTTGATACCCTGGCTCAACTTGCGGAGGATGATAGAATAGATTATGTATTGTAAATGTTATGATGTGGAAAGGTTACTTATGTAATTATGTACTAAACCCTAACATATAAATACAATCCTCTCTAACTCAGTTGAGTAGAGAACTCTCCCAAATGTACGGCTCTTCTTGGCCATGTCTTCAAAATGTGAAATGTTTCTCGTTCTGCTTTTGGAGTAATTACGAAGAAGGCAAATTAAATATTTGATCTCCTCAATAAACTTATCTAACTCCTTATGCAAATGACACGATCTGTTTACTTTCCAGGTTTTAACTAATTAGTCATCAGACCGATAATTTGATGACGTACACATGATATACTTTAGTATCTAGAATGTTAATTAAACCACAATTTTTTGTTCATAAAAAATTGCATGATATCTAGTTACTTAAAATATAATCTTCTGTACTTTATATTTGATTGTGAACATATATTTTTATTTTGTGTAGGTTTTTGCCAACTAAGATGAATAGACGATTTAAACAAATAGACAGAGAAATAACAGTTACACTTGAATATGTATTCATGAAACGTGAAGAGCTAATGAAAAGAGGAGAGTTCATGAAAGATGACTTGTTAGGTATACTTATAGAATCAAACTTGAGAAAAATTGAGGAAAATGGAAGAAACAAAAACATAGGATTGGAGCATTAATGATGTAATGGATGAGTGCAGACTTTTTGTTTTTCTGGCCAAGACTACTTCTGTTTTGCTTGTATGGACTATGATTTTACTCTCCAAATACCCAACTTGGTAAGCTAGTGCTCGAGAAGAGGTCTCGGTAATGACAAACCGAATTTTGAAGCATTGAACCATCTAAAAATTGTAAGTATTTAATCCATGGAAATGCTAAATATTCGATCTTCTAAGTTCTGACAGTAAAATAAAAAAACTTGAACCCATTAACACTAAACTATCTTTATCAAACATTCTATATATACAGCTTGAGTCAATTATATAACATTGAGTTAGTAAAATGTTTTTCTGTGCTTTTTTTTTACTGATATGTAGCGTATAGCCTGAGGTATTAATAAAAAATAGGAATCGTTCTAGTAAAATAGTTGTATACGTGAACTCTATAGTAAATCCATCTATAATTTAAGGGTTTTTTTGTCTAGGACTACAAATACTCCAACTAATACTGAAATTTCGACGACAAAAACAAAGTGAAATGTCTTCTACTTGTTCGTGTTCATTTTCTTAGGGTTTCTTGTATAGGTTTATAGTGGTTCAATCTTCTACTTGTATCATGCTTGATTTCTTTTTCAATTCAACCATATTATTAAGTAAACTCTTGTGTGATTTTCGACACTTAGACTGTACATATTAACCACACAAATAAGTCATAGTTACGTAATTGAACTTGTAAATCAGTCCTTTTCACAATAGCAATGCCATGTTCCTCTACTTACCAATGTGTGCTCCACTTGGGTTTATGTACTTTTTGGTATACATTTAAGATAAAGAGATGATGTTGTTTCTTATTTTTGATCCTATGTGATACACATAGATGAGTATTATATTGTATGAAATCCTGAGACTATATCCACCAGTGACTATTCATGCGAGAACAATTCATGAAGATACAATCTTTGGAAATTATGTACCACCAATATAAGTGCAGGTTTCGGTGCCAATAGTTTTAATACATATGAACCCTGAAATATGGGGAGAAGATGCACTTGAATTCAAACCAAGAAAGGTTATATCAAGGAGTTTCAAAAGTTGCCAAGCATCAAGGTGCGTTACTCACCTTTAAGCTGGGTCCTAGAATCTGTGTTGGCCAAAATTTTGCCTTACTAGAAGCAAAGATGGCATTGTCATTAATTCTACAAAACTTCAATTTTGAACTTTCTCCATCCTACACGCATACCCTCCAATCTCTTATAACTATACGAATTCCAATACGGCGCTCCACTACTTCTACCAAAAATATAGCATATGGTTTGTTCTACAAACTATACCAATTGTTTCCTTAAATCTGTTTAAAGTGTCTCATAAGCATTCTCAGCTTGAATTAAAGTGTCATACAATTTTGAAGAGCAAATCGATTCACTTTTTCCAAATTTAATCTGAAAATTATTTTCAAAGTTCAGTAGGCTGTTAGTCCCAAGTTCTGCGAGAAATGATACATTGTCTCTGATTGTATATTATGTGATAGGTTATAATTGAGCTGCAATAAATAATCACTTTCTTATAGTATTTTTTTGTAATGACTTCTCTAGTGTACCAACAAAAAAAATCTTACGTTTATAGAAAAATTCTTGTTTTTTAGGACAAACTTCAAAAAAGTTCCATTAGATTACAATATGGGGTTTGAGAAATATTTTTGCAAAAAGGAGTATGTGATTTCAAAAAATTTGCAAAATGAGATCTTTGGTTTATTACATTCAATATTTTAAACAATTCAGCATTTTAATAATTTAATCTAATAATTTAAAATTATAGTCAAGATTTGAGTAATCTTTGGAGATTTTTTTTAATTTTTTTTTATGATTTTTTAAAGTTTGTTATCATAATTTAGTTAAGAAAATATTTGCAATATTCAAAAAAATTAAAAATTTATCATGGATGTGTATTGATATTTTATTTACTATCCCACAAAAATTCAGATAAAAATGAAGAAGGTTACCCATTCAGTGACATAATTTAATATTGAAAATCCTTTCTTTGCAAATTTATTGAAACGGGTGATCTTATTTTTGTAAAAAAAATTCATCAGATTTTGTTTTGCAAGTGAATGATACATTTTCGAAATTTGTCATTTTTTAATACATAAGGAAAATATGTGTAAGGAAATGCTTCAAAATTATTAGTAGACTAGTAGTACTAGAAAAAGGCTTTCTCTAATAACGTTTATTCTAGTGTTCGTTCCCTATTACTCTCATCTCATCCCCCATTAATGATTATGGTACTCTCTCTTCGTTTTCGTGTATGTGGTATGAATGTTATTACATTAGGTTTGTGGTTTGAATGTTAATACCATTTGGTCTATTTCTTCACTTTCATTTT
>CATIWQ010196313.1:0-12611 GCA_949673415.1 Euphorbia schlechtendalii | reverse complement strand
AATAGGTGCCTTTGTGGGTTATGAAGGATGTCTTTTCCTCATTAGCAGGGTGCATGGGTATTTGGTTATACTTGCACTTGGCGTCTAACAACGAATAGACTGTCATTGCTTCCGCTAATTGATCCATACTTGGGAGTGGGTAAGCATTTTTGGGAGTAGCTTTGTTCACGTCAATGAAGTCTACACATGTCCTGTAGGATCCACTTGGTTTTTTTACCAACACAACGTTGGATAACCAACTTAGATACTAGACTTCCCTAATGTGTCCAACCTTTAAGAGTTTACCTACCTCTTCTTCGATGGCCTTCTATCTTTCAGGCGCATGCTTTCTCTTCTTTCGGATGACCAGCTTAGCATTCGGGTTCAAGTTCAATTTGTGTTGCATGACCTCAGGTTTGACACCTACGAGATCTTCTGATGACCACGAGAAGGCATGTTGTTGGTCAGTGAGAGCACATATTATTTCTGCCTTTGCATTGTTGCAATGGTTCTTCCTAATTTTGAGCGAGCATTCTAGACAAACTTTGAGCTCTTCCAGTTCCTCAGCTGCCTCGATTTTCTCCGGCCAATCTATCTCATACTCCTTTTTCACTAGGAGTGATTCTCTATGCAATGAGGCTAGGTAAGCCTCCTGAGCTACTTGGGGGTTGTCTATTATTACCGCGGTCCCTTTTATGGTTGGTATGAGAAATACCAAATCCATCAGGGAGATGAGTATCCGGGTTTCAGTTTGAAAAGGTCTATCCAATATGACGTTAAATCCTACTGAGAGTCAGGGATGGTGAATTCTACTTTCTCATAGAATTTGTGCATGAGCTTCCCATTTCCACTTCCAATATAACCTCGCCCAAAGATTGTATGGGTTGGTCGTTTAGCCCAATGAGTGGCGAGCATCAGGCATGAATCCGAGAGTGATTTACTCCCAATTTTTCAACAACATTTTTGGTGATGATATTCACCGAGCTACCCTTATCCAGAAGGATTCTTCTTACAATGGGATTAGCATGTTGTTTCTCTACTAATGAGTTTTTCCTGAATGGTTTCAGGATTTCCGCCTCATCTTCGACGTTGTTCTTTTTTCTAAACAAACTTCTAGGTTTCTTTTTGGGATACTCGAATTCTGATCCACCTGCAATCACCATGATAATTCCTTTTGTGCTGTCAGACTTCTTATTCGAGTCATCTTCTCTCTTGTATTCGCTTACTTCTTTTCTTTCATGTCTCCTAGTGATTCCTTTTACGAACTGGCTAAATTTCCCAGCTTTGATCAGCTAGTGTACTATGTCGGCTAGTGATCTGCAATCATCCGTGTGATGACCTTTGTCTCTATGCTATTCGAAATACTTGTTAAGATCCCGTCCCAAGGATACTCCTTTGGGAATTTTAGGGAAACATATTTTTCTTTTCCGGGGTCTTTTTGATTGCCACTAGTATCTAGCCCAAAGATGCATTCAAACTAGGGCGTTCTTCTTCTCGATCAAAATATCCGCTTCAACTAGATCTGCATCAACCTTTTCGCCTTCTATCATCAAATCTAGGTCTATCCTCTCTCTTTGCTTCTCTACCCCAACCTTCTCTCCTTCGGTTGAAATTTATTTCATCTGCTGCGATCAAGTCTTTGGCTATGACAAGCATTTGTTGCAGGCTTTTGGGATGCCTGGTAAGGATTGCATTTCTAAGATCTCTACTCCGTGTACCTTTCAACATTGCCTCTTTGGCGGTGATGAAATCCAAATCACGTACTTCTAAGCAAGCTTCGTTGAATCAATTGTAATAATCGCGGAGGCTTTCTTCTGGGCCTTGTACAATTTCGTGTAGACTCCTCGTTACCAATTCGGCCGGGGTGGAGCTTAAAAAGTGTTTGCAAAATGTGTCACTAAGCTTGTCCCAGCTCCCTATGGAATTAAGGGGGAGTGAGGTGAACCACCGAGCTACTGGTCCGCCCAACAAGGCTGAAAAGTATCGGCATAAGTATACCTCAATGGCTCTCACCATTTCCATTTGGTTTTTAAAGTCGGTAGCATGGTAATTTGGGTCATCTTTTCCTGTATATTTGTGGAAGGATGGTATGTAGATGAGCATGGGCAAGATTTGATCAAGGATGTTTTTCTTAAATGATGAAAAGTTGGTCCTCGATGTTGCCTCTTGATAGGGTATAGCCAATTTTTCAAAAAACCTTCTTGGCTTTCTTCTCGAATTCTGGCTCATCTTCCTCTTCACTTTCCTACTCGATAGCCCGCATTAAATTTCTAGTTTTTAAGATCAGGTCAGGCTGCATGCCTGTTCCTAACCCTTGGATGGCAGCCATCATCAGCCCTATATCTCCAGGCAGAATCTGACCACCTTTCATTACAGATACTAGCCCTTGGAGTAATGATAATTGAGTTGACTATCCATTTGAGTTTAGTCCCATGGGTTGTGTAGTTATGGTACCTGAGGCTACCAAGAATGTTGTGGAAGCGATATGGGGATTTGTGTGAGGGATGACGGGCGTGAAGGTTGGCTGGGTGATGTTGTAGAGGTGGGGTGGCATATGTCTTTGGGATGCGCTATCAAAGTCATCGATCAAGTTACGAGGTGGTATTGTATTTCGCCTAGATACGATTAAGCTAGCTTTGCTTAGGTCACCATACATGATGCCTGAAGAGATGTATATCCCTACAACTGAATTCCGATATGCCTCCATCTCTTCCAGGCTGATCTTGTATTTTTGCTACAACTGAAGGAGAGGGTTATCTCCTCCAATGGGTCCATCATTATGGGGGAGGTTGCCAGTCGTAGGCGATCCCCATGATAGTTATTCTTATGGTAGGGGGATGATTTCTTGTTCCCTTGTGAACCATTTGAGATTTGACTAGGAACTAAAATTCTCCGATAGTCGAAATGTTCATGTGAACTGAGATTCTAGCTTGAGCAAGTAAAATCAGTCCTCGCTCACTACACCAATGTTAAATTAGCATAGAATGTGGTTCCACGTGCTAACTCTCTGACTGAAATTGACTCCGAATACTCCTCCTTGACATGGTCTGAAGGTTCATGCAAGATAAAAATCGTTGCTATGGGGGACTAGCTGTGTGGCCAGCGTAGCCTCTCCGATGCTTAAAGTAGATCGGATTTAAGATAGGAGGCAAGGAGTTTTTGTAGCATTTTCAGAATACGTACCTTTTGCGTGGTGACCAAAAGGGTTCTTTTATAATCTTCGAACGTCTTCTAGTATGATTCAAAGAGTGAATCACCTAGAGTTCTATGTTAAATGAGTCCTTATCATGTTGATAGGATAAAGTTTATCTCTGGTGAGAGTTCCACTTATGGAGGCCTCTTTGTAGACTTAGAATCTTAATTGAACTCTTTGCCCCTGAGGCGTCGGGGTCGGTCTAGATGGACAAGCTGACTTAGTTTGGTGTCCGCGTAGACACTTTCTTCTTAAGAAAATAGGGGCGACTCGGTTCCTTCCTTTCTCGGGGGGGGGGGGATATGATCCACTTGGGTTGGCAGGAACATTCCTAGCCTTATCGAAGTATCTTTCCCTGTTCTAGGAGGATATGATTCGCCTGAGGGTTTCCCGTGTTACGTACACGTTTGTTAACATTTACTATTTTATCACCTAGTATAATGTTTGGTATACTTGTTTAAAACTCTATTCTAATATATTTCACCACTTGTTCATTCTAAATGCTATCTAGATTTGCAGATATTCACTTGTATAACAAATGTAAACAATTTTAATCCAAGTTTTTCATCAAGTTTATAGTATAATAGATTCTTATGTTGTAGAAACTCATGAAAATAAAAATAAAAATCAGTAGTATAGAGGAAAATCAATACAATATATTCTTATATTCTAAAAACTCATCAAACTCATTCTTAGGTCGATTTTTTTGAAGAAATTATGTTAATAACATCAAATAGCATTAGTAGAATGGAGGAAAATTACTGATCATGTTAAAGTATGAGATAATATCAGTAGTATGGAGTTTTTTACAATTTTTTTGTACCTGTTGTGAGAGGATGACATTCAACTCACGTGGTCACCGACCTCGTGAGATGTGGCATGGGGGTTTTCCCAATTGAAAAAAAGGTGTGGTTTTTAAGTTTAAAGAAAGAAACTTGTTTATGTGACAAGTTAAATAGACTTGAGATCATAACTTCTAGTCTATGGTACTTGGAGTCTCCACTCGGATCTACTCTTCCAGGAAAATTTGGTACAGCTTAGATCTGTTAAGCCTAAGCGATGCCATAGTTCAGAGATTCAGGTTCGGGATGAGTTACTTACTTCGTCGTTATTTGAGTTAACATTATTCCTATTTGGAAACCACACTTATGATATTTCGATTCAATTTACGTTTTCAGCTTATGTTTTTGGTTATTTAGCGTGCATGCAGAAGTGGTAAATAAAGTGTGAGAAAGTAAACACGTAGGAAAGTTAATGTACCTAATCCACAAGATTAATTACATCTTGGGATTGGGGATTCACAAATTTCCTAAATACATTGATATCTAAAAAATGTTACATTCGATTCTCGAAGGAAATTAAACCCTAACATACATCTATCCTAAACTACCTGCATCCACAAAGGTTAACACAGGGGATATTCCACAATACTGATATGTATCAAGTGTACCATGTATGCTCGATTTGGATTTTGACAAGACCCATGTGGTCGAGGTAAAAACAATGGAGATTTTGAAGTTCTTACTTTATAAAAATGGTTCATTTTTATTTTCAACTATGTTGGTCATTTTATTAGTGAAAATGTCGCATGTTATATTGTTGGGTCGGTTATCCAGGAACTTGAGTTCCCTTCGTGGGGGTAACCTAAAACAATATTTAGAAACATAAATCTAGGTCGGACATGCATAACATAGCCATTGTTTGGGTTAACAAAGGTAATGATGTAATCCATATCGTTATCTATTTCCCTATGAAGGGCGATATCGATATGGATGGCTCGAAGCGCTTCCGTTGCTACTTCAAACCTTAATCAACATATTAATACATTAAAAATTTATATATAACTCTTAGATAATTACAATTTAGAATTTTTTTACCCCCAATGATGCATTTCCAAAATCAGAAGGGTCTTAGTGGGTCATTCCAAGCCTAAACAATTCGAAATAGAGCAAAAGGAAGCCTTTGCATTCTGCCAATGCAAAATGATGTCGTTAACAATAGTGTGATGTTGTTAATGACATTGGTGATGTCATTAATGATATCGACATTCCAGACCTGCTGAAAACACACAGAAACAATAAAAACACAAAACAAAAATTTCAAAACTTCAAACGATCATAACTTTTGCTATACTTAATCGATTTGGATGATCTTTGTCATAACGTAAAGCTTAAAATGTGTAGAGTATGTTTAATAAAAAAGATTTGAAATCAAAATAAAATTTTTAGAAAACAGTTTGGTGTGCGAAATTGGAAATAATCGAAAAGAAAATGAAACTACAAAAATGAAAGCATATAAATGTAAGCACAAACTCTAGGAACTTAGAAGCTTACCCCGTAGTCATGAATCCTCTTTCTTTAAGGTCCATGAAGTACTCTGGGAAGCTATCCTTGTTTCTTTTTGGTTAGATTTGGTTGTTGGTTGGTGATTTACCGAAAATCTTTGGAAGGGATCTATTCCTTGCCAAAGTAGATGTTTTAGATGGTGTGGTAACCTTCAAGTAAGTGATAAAGATGTTGTAGACTCTCCATTTAAGTCTAAACCTCAAGCATTGCCTAAGTGATCTCTAAACCTCAAGTTTGCTTAAATGATCTCTATACCCCCCAAGTTTTGCTTAAAAGATGAATTAAACCTCAAATTTACTTAATAGATGAACAAGTGGACCCTTGTGACCCAAGTACATGCCCTTTCCATGAACTTACACTCACCAAATTCAAACTTTAAGTAATTATGTGCTTAAAGTCTCAACTTAGTCATAAAAAGCTCAAAAACTCAAGAACACTCAAACTATGAACTTGCACTTCGAAATTAACTTTCTCTTTCTCTCTATGCATGAAAATATAAACCAAATTCAATCCCCCCTGTTGAAACATTCATCCCTCTTCTTAAGGAGCTCTCTTCAATCTAAACTCAATTCTTTCTAGCTTAGTCCATACTTGCACTTTTTGCCTTTTCACTTTAATTAATTATCCCATGTGAAGAAGAGTGTGTGAAATCCTAAGTAAGGTGTTTGAGATTGTGTTTCAGTCAAATATGTCCAAGCATGTGGGGGTCTGGGCTTTTGGACTGAAAATTGCAGAAAGTGTAATTTTGGTTCTAATGCAATTGCAATATCGTTAACGATGTAGGGCCATGTCGTTAACAACATGGCACTTTAGGATGAGCTTTTTTTCTTTGAACTAGGTTTTAAAAAAGGGGAAGGCCCAAAGAAATAAAGCAAATTTTCTCCAAACAGCTTCAAAACCCTACAAGATGTAGAAAGCTAACAAAGGGAAAAAGTTATAGTTTCATCATCGAATTCATGAGTCGAGAGAGAAATCCCATGCTCATAGGCTAACCCTCATAGGTTTACTACTAATATGAGATCTATATGGTCCCACGATTGAAAGAGTAGCGGGGACTAGAGATGATACCTGACTAGTCATGGTTAGCACTACTCGAGATGGAAACCTCATGAAGATTGGAAGCTTTTACCCTGGTGTGGCATTGTCGAGAACCGGTGTCTTCTTGCCCCTTGTGAATTGTTAGTCTAGCGATGGTTGCCCTTTGAAAGTTGACCTTTGGCTTGTTGCTACCGCTGGAACCATTAGGGGAAGAACGTTAGCCATGTGCCTTCATTCTTTTGGTTGAGAATCCCATGTGTGAACTGTAGAAAGTCTGTTGATCGTGGAAAGTAAGAAAAAGTGTGAGCTGTAGAAAGTCTATTGATTGTAACAAGTTAGAAAAAAGGAGTACAAACTATAGAAAGTTTGTTGACTGTAAAAGGTTGAAAAAGGGGTGCAAACTATAGAAAGTTCATAGATTGTAAAAAAGTCGGAAAAGGGAGGACTGTAGAAAGTTCATTGATTGTAAAAATTCAAAAGAGATGCGACTTGTAGAAAGTTCATTGACCATAACAAGTCAAAAAAAGTGCAAACTGTAGAAAATTCGTTGATTATATAAAGTCAAAAGAAATGTGAAATTAGAAGGTTCATTGACTATAAAAAGTTAGCAAAAGTGTGAACTGTAGAAAGTTCGTGACTATAAAAAGTAGGAAAAGGGGATGAACTGAAGAAAGTTTGTTGACTGTAAAAAGTTAGAAAAGGGTACGAAATGTAGAAAGTTCTCTGATTGTAAAAAGTAAAAAAAAGAGAATTGTAGAAATTTCATTGATTGTAAAAATTCAGAAAAAATGCAAACTGTAGAAGGTTCATTAACTGTGAAAAGCTTGAAAAGGCGTGCAGACAGTAGAAAGTCTGAGAATTTTGTGGATTGCAGAAAGTTCATTAACTGTAAAAAGTCGAAAAGAGGATGTGGACTATAGAAAGTTCGTTGACTGTAAAAAGTCTGAAAGAAGATGCGGACTGTAGAAAGTTAGTTGATTGTAAAATGTCTAAAAATGATGCGGATTGTACAAGTTCATTGACTATAAAAATTCAATAAAAGGTGTGGACTATAGAAAGTCCATTGACTATAACAAGTCTAAAAAAGGATGTGGATTGTAGAAAGTTCATCAACTGTAAAAAGCCTGAAAAAGATGCGGACTGTAGAAAGTTTGCTGATCATAAAAATTCAGAAAAAGGTGTCCAGACTGTAGAAAGTCTAGCAACTGTAAAAAGCTTGAAAAGGTGTGGAGACTATAGAAAGTTTGGGAATTTTGCAGATTACAGAAAGTCTGTGATGAATGCCCCTTGTGAGTTGAACTCTGAATGATTGTTACCATCAGAATTGCTAGAGAAAGGATGATAGCCATGTTCTTCATGCCTTTGAAAATACATCAATTGTGATAAGTCTTTATCGAAATCCATTGTGGGATGGTTGGCCAGTTCAATCGGAATTGTATGCCGCTTGTGAGTTGATCATTGGTTATTGTGACCCTTGAAATTGCTGTGGAAAGGATGAAAGTCATGTGCTCCATACCTTTGATGATACGTTGACTATAATAAGTCTTTGTTGAAATTCGTTGTGGGATGGTTAACCATTTCGATTTGAATTTTATGCCCCTTATTAGTTGACCGTTGGTTGACTATGACACTCGAACTGTTGGGGAAAGGATGAAAGTCAGGTGCTCCATACCTTTGATGATACGTCGACCATAGTAAGCATCCATTGAAATCCATTGTGGGATGGTTGATCGTTTCAGTCTGAATTGTATGCCCTTTGTGAGTTGACCGTTGGTTGATTATGACCCTCAAAACTGCTGAGGAAAGGATGAAAGTTGTGTGTTCCATGCCTTTGATGATACGTTGATTGTAGTAAGCCTTTGTTAAAAACCACCATGGGATGGTGTACCATTTCGGTTAAAATTGTATAACCATTGTGAGTTAACCGTTGGTTGATTGTGACCCTCGAAACTGTTGGGAAAGGATGAAAGTCGTATGCTCCATGCCTTAAATGATATGTTGACTACTGTGAGTCTGAACTATATGCCCCTTATGAGTTGAAGGGGTACCTGTAAGAATGAGGAAATTTATTCGTAAATACTTGTGACATATGTTTTAATTCCTTGATTGAGATTGCTAATAGCAAAAATTTTCACCCCTTAAATAAAGAAATAAAACATGAGGGTTTTGAGAAATTTTTCTCCAGGCCCGTGATAAACGTGGAAATTTGAGTTAGAGATTTTCGGGGATGTCTTGATGGCCGCTCCATTATTTTGGGAGGCGTGAGCACGGGATTTCTCTCCTAACTCACGAGTTCAATGATGAAGTTGTAATTTATTTTTCCTAGCTAGTTTTTTTCACTTTTTATAGGGTCTTGAATTCATCTAAGTTTGTTTTGTTTCTTTGAGACTTAACCTTTTTTAGATAATTTTAGCATAAAGACCCAAGGCAAAGAAGCCATGTCATTAACAAAATTGGTAATTTTTAGCAAAAAAGTAAATTTTGCCACATGCTCGGATATGATCACTGCAAAAAAACTTCTCCACCTTACCTTGGATACTTCACATCAAATATAATGATGGATTTGACAAAAGAAAGTAAGAAAGTGTGGGTTAAAGAGAGGTATGGGCTAGCAGTATGGGTTAAAAAGTAATCCTAGGTGGACTTTGGATTGAAGGGAGTTCTATAAAAGGTGGACTGAATTTCAGTCATAGGGGAGGAAGGAAAAGAGAGAAAAGATCAAGGAAAAGAGAGAGAAAATATCAAGAGATCATGGGAGAGCATTTCTTCTTGTGTTCTTGAGCAAAACACCAAACTTTGATCACCAACACTTAGAATTTCGGGTTAGTTAGATTAAGTTCATAGAAATAGCATGAACTTCGGTGATAAGGGTCCACTTGTTCATTTATAATGCAATCTGAGGTTTAGATTATCATTAAAGCAAAGCTTGAGGTGTAGAGATCATTTAAGCAAAGTTGAGATTTATAGATCACTTAGGCAATGCTTGAGGTTTAGACTTGAATGGAGAGTCTGCAACATCTTTGTCACTCATTTGAAGGTTACTACACCTTCTGAAACATGTACTTTGGCAAGGAATAGATCCCTTCTAGTGATTTTTGATAAATCACCAACTAATAACCAAATCCAACCAAAAAGAAACAAGGAGAGCTTCTTAGAGGACTTCATGGACCTTAAAGAAAGTGTATTCATGACAATGGGGTAAGCCTCTAAGTTCCTAGAGTTTTTTATTACATTTATATGATTACCTTTTTGAAGTTTCATTTTCTTTTCGGTTATTTCCATTTTCGAACACTCAACTGTTTTATGGAATTTCAGTATGATTTCAAATATTTTTGAGTATTTTTTTACATAACAATATTCTGCACATTTTGAGCTTTCATTAATGATAAAGATCATTGAAATCTGTTAAGTATAGCAAAAGTTATGATCGTTTGAAGTTTTGGATTTTTTTTTTGCTATTTCTGCTGTTTTTGTGCCTTTTCTGCTGGTCTGAAAATTTGATGTCATCAATGACATCACTAATATCATTAATGACATGGCCCCATGTCGTTTATGACATTGCTTTGGAAAAATCTAGTTTTGCTTCGTTTTGCTCCGTTTCGAATCGTTTAGGTCCAGAACGACCCACTAAGGCCCTTTTGAGTTTGGAAATGCATCATTGGGGTAACAAACTTCTAAATTGTAATTATTTAGGAGTCATATACTATTTAGTAATGTATTAATATATTGATTAAGGTTTGGAGTAGCAACGAAAGCGCTTCAAGCCATGCATATCGATGTCGCCCTTCACAGGGAAGTCGGTAACGATATCGATGACATCGTTACCATTTTTAACCCAAATGAAGGTTATGTTATGAATGTTCAGCCTAGATATGTTTCTAAATGTTGTTTTAGGTCACCCACACAAAGGGAAATCAAGTTCCTGAATAACCGACCCAACAATATAACATGCGGTATTTTCACTAATAAAAATGACCAATATAGTTGAAAATAAAAATGAATCATCTTCATAAAATAAGAACTTTGAAATCTCTATTTTTTTTACCTGGACCACACAGGTCTTACAAAATTCCAAATTGAGCATATATGGTACACTTGGTACATATCTGTATTATGGAATATCACCTGTGCTAACCTTTGTGGTGCTGGTGATAAGTGTATAATTACACTTATTATCATCATAATTTTATATAATAAACACTATAGTTTTAGTCTTTTTATACTTCATATAAAAGATTTCACGTGGTATGTAGTTATTTTTTATGAAAATGCAGATACTAGGTAAATCTTAGGAGTAAAATGAACTAAAGTGGAATTCTATGAGAAAAGAGTGAAAAAAATGCAAAATGATGCGTGGAACTTAAAGATTTGGCTTAGGATCGAAGCTGTCGAAGATCGGTGAAGTTACAAGGAGATTTCTGAGGAAAACTCAATTCACGGTCACGACAATACCTCGCGGTCGCGACCTGTTCACTTCAGAAATAGAAATCTACCAATCAGAGGTTCACGGTCGCGAATCACATATCACGGTCACGACATGGACAGTTTTCTGGTATTATCTTCTTAACTACCAACCACCAGATAAGCAAGATCAACCGCCATCAACCACCAATGAACAAACACTTATCAAGAGTCAACCAATCATGAAAAGGTTCCTATCCATTGTGGATTGAATCAAAGCCTCTCAACCAATCACATTGAAGAGATGCAATCTTTCACCAATGGATGTGACTCTTTGTTTGGATAGACGCAAACCTTCAAACTCTATAAATAGGGCTCCAAATCTCACAAATTTTGTGCATCACAGTGCAGTGAGAGAGAGGGAAAATATTAGAGTGCATGAGAGAGATGTAGTGTGTGTATAGATAGAGAGTTCGCTACATTCTTAAGTGTTAGTGAGAAAATGTTTAAGTGATTCAAATCCTTGTTTCGATCACTAGATTTCTCTATATTCTCGAGCGATTGTTGTATAAGTGTACTTGCAAATCACTTATCAATAAAAGTTTTCGTTCCTCAATATTCATTTATTCGATATTCACAAAGAATAGCATCCTAGCGGAGGTTCTGTACGGGCCGAGATCAAATTCAAAGCAGATGCAAGAATTGCTGGAATTGACGACTCCCATTAAAGAGTGGATACGGTATGATCAACTTTAGCTTTCACTTGCATACCTTACAACTTTGCTTTGCTTTCTACTTATACTTTCTATTTCAAAGTTTATGATATGTCTATGTGTCATAATGCGTATTTCGTGTTGAGTCTTTTATATTAATAAGGTTATATTCTTTTGAGTTAACTTTAAGAGTAGTTTCGGGGTTAACAAGATTGTGTATAATCACTGGATCTGTGATTATAACATTGTTTAGTGAGCCAACATTTTTGGAATGGTAACTTGCTAAATGTGGCTATGTGAGAGCAACCCGTACTAAGCATAGTAATATTGTTGTCCAGGTTTATATGATCATCTTAATTCGTTTGCACTAGATTTAGAAAGTCATTTCATGTGTTGCTCTGCGGTGAATAATTGAATATTAGAGTGTCTAGAACTGAGTATGTTAAATTAGTCTAGTGAACGTAATATCTTTGATGACCTTGCATGTTTTCTTTGCTATACTTGTTCGTAGGGAAAATCTATATACTTTTATCTTCTCTAATCTATCATACATTTACCTATTCATCCATCATTCCAATTCCTCCTAACTAAAATCCAAAAATATTTTATTTTCTTTATTTCATTTTCTTGTTGATCTTTAGAGCTAGTCCTTCCCTATGAGATCGATATCTTTTAAAACTACATCGTAACTGTATACTTGCAGTGGTCACCATTTTTCTATTTAGATAAGCGGTACTGACAACACCTGTTCGTATTTTGAACTTATATTTTATCGGTAGGAAAGTGGGAGACAAGGTTTTTGGCTTGATTACTAAACATAAAATCCTAGGAGTCATTAGAGTCGAAACCTTGCAAACAAGTTTTTGACGCTGTTACCGGGGAAGTCAAGTGCGTTCTAGAGATCAAATTACCGGAGAACGGGCAATTATATTCTATATATTA
>CATIWQ010196293.1:0-19134 GCA_949673415.1 Euphorbia schlechtendalii | reverse complement strand
AACAAGTGCCTATAATGGGTGTTTAGGAACCTCACTCACTACTTTTAACAGCTTTGGCATTAAATAGCAGTTCTTAAATGTATTTTATTGACTGGTTGTAGCTATTTTTTGAAATTAAAAATTAAAATCAACAACTAAAGTTATTATAGTCTTACATTAGTAGTAAGTGAGGATAATCATGGATCAATCAAAATAGCTCTTCAAAACCTCTTTAATTAAAAAAATCATCATAATCATAGAACGTAACAACTAAATGAAATCAATGTAGTGGGACTTATTTTAGCTTGAAGTTTTATTATGATAAAAGTTATTTATAAAACTAAGCAATAAAAAGAATTTATGCATCAACTAAAAAAGAATATAGTAACTATTTTACCATACTTTTTTGTGTGGCATATCACATATAATTTCTTTTGAGTTCAACCGACACAGAATTGACATGTTGAACGGACTCATTTTCAAATTACTTTGATTTTAAGTTAGGACATCTTTAAAAAAAATTATGAAAACATAATTTAACCAAGTCATCATTAATTATTATAATTTTTAATTGATTAAATTTAATTATAATTTTGTTGAACTTTATCAGTAATAATATTCTCTTTCTTAATTAATTTGAATTTTTTTAACTTAAAACGATCATATGTCTCAAACGTTAATTTTTTTGAAACAATTCTTTATAATATTTTATTCGTTTCATATTTATCTTTAAAACAAGACGCAACTCAATGTACTTTCGATAAAAGAAACTGAAAACTAAAAATAGTATAATTCATATTATGCGAGTTTGCATTTTGGTATAATTTTCATTATACCAGATTTTTTTGATACCCGATATTTTCCAAGTGATACATTGCATATTTACGACTTTGCGATTTAGTATGATATTCATTGTACCGGATTTTTGGTATAAAGAAATTTGGTTTAATGAATATTATACACAAATGCAAACTCGTAAAATATGAATTATACCAATTTCTATCGAAAGTATATCGAGTTGGATCTTGTTTTAAAGATAAAAATGAAACGAAGAATATGTTCTGAATAATCGTTTCTAAAAAATTAACTATTTGAGAGATATGTTCGTTTTAAGTTAAGAAATTCAAACTATTTAAAAGATAAGATTGTTATTAGTAAATGTGTAATTTACGTATAAGTTCAAATAAAATATATAATAAAATAAAATGACTAATATATGTTATTTAGAATAAAATTACAATTAAATAAACTAGTTAGCATTCTTTACAATTCCCCTTTAAGTTATTTTATAACATGAAACCTATTGTAAATACATGTTTGTAACATATATATTAAATTTTATTGATGTCCATAAACTCTACATTTATGTGTATTGATTTGTATAACTTGTATCTTTACAAGAACTTAGCTTTTGCTTATATATAGGCTTGATGTACACAATTCCTAAGAATGATAATAATAGAATTTCATATTACTCTTTCCATCTCTCTCTCTCTCTCTCTCTCTCTCTCTCTCTCTCTATCTATCTATCTATATATATATATATGCACACACACACACACACACTCATGTTTTGCATGTTCTTGTTATTCATATTATTTATAACAAACTACATATGAGACGAGACAACAATTTCGAAAATCTAACAATTTATAACATATTCAACTACTTCCATACCTAAAGTGCTAAAAATTAGGCTTGAATCTAACAATTTAAGTACTCAAGGCTTGAATTATATTATCCGTTTTTGCGTCGTTTACGGCCAACCTTACGATTTTAAAATGCGTCGTTCAAGTCAAGACCTTCAGGATCTACTTATAAACAAGCTCAGTGGATCCTCCAAGAGCGATATGAGATATTCATTCCTAACACACCCCCTCATTGCGATCGTGCTGATAACGTATTAAAAATAAAATGATTCTATAAACAAGGTTATACATCCCATGTACAAAATAAAGAATAAGAAATATAAAGAGAAAGTATTATGTGATTATTTTTCATTCATCTTCATAATGTAAAGGTTACGACAAGCATATATTTAAAGGTAAAGAGCAAAAACATGGAAGGATATAGGTTTCATGAATTAATACAATATAAAGGGAGGAAATGTTATACAAATTAATACAAATGAATGAGGGATAGTTACTTGTAGTAATGAATGGATACGATGGACATCAATATATTATATGTACAAATATGTACATTAAATATATTTCTAACAAAACTAACTTTTTTGGGAAACTAAAATTCACTTCTTTAACTACTTATCAATTCATATAACACTAATTATTATTCTTTACTACATTTTTAACATTAACTAAAAAATTGTAAACACAAATTTTTTCAAGGTCCTTCCAACTACAGGCCCTAAGCAGTCTCACATGTTGCATGTCCTCAAGGTCAGGTCTACTTAAATAATTCAAGGCTTGTTTGGTTGGTAGAATGATTAAAATAGTTATTCCATTCGATGACGGATTCTTAACAAATTATATATCATATTTGACATTTTTTCATACGTTTTTCTTCTACACCATGAAATAATCATTCCGTCAACCGATAGAATATAATTCAATCTCGAATGGTATTCACAGTTGTTTTAATTTAAATATTGTATATTGAATAGTTGCTTTTATAAGGTGACATAGTGTTTTAAAAATTGTAAAAAATCAACCATCTTTGCTCTCTTTCTCATCTATTTTCTCTAAACTAGTTTTTCCTTTGAGGAGGAAAAGAGACTCTTTTGAGTGTTCTTCTTCCTCCTCCCAACCATTTTGTATGTTTTTTATTTCTTATAGTTTCGTATTTCTAGTTTCTCGTGTTGAATAATATACATCTGATATTTTATTGAGTTTTCTCTATGTCATCGTCTTTAATTGTGGATTTGCTACTACAAAATACAACTTTAATAGTTTTATCGATGGGTCGGACTCTATCTGAATCTAGTCAAAGAATCATGTTGATCTTTCATATAAAGTACTCATATTTATCTCTTTTAAACAAGATCGCTCCAAATATGTGAATTTCGTTGAAATTCTTATTGTTGTGGATCTTTGATAACGTAAAGTGGAGCTTGAAAAAATATAGATTACAAAATTGTGTTTGTTTTTTTAATTTTCTTTATGTGTTCCTCTGCTTTTGTGACAAGTTTTTCTTATCTCTTATTACGGTAGGATTATGTTTCTCTGATTATGGTATGATATTTAGTTTGATTTATGTATCAATCAAGATGTACTCCAATTATCAGTATTATTGATCTATTCCTATTTAAAAAAAAATCGTGTAAAATCATCGGCATTTATTTAATTTCATAGCTTTCTCATCAGTAGAGTTCTTCATTGTTTTAAAACCATCCAAATTTAATTTAGTAGTTTTCGCTTGTGAAAGAAGGATTTATTTATAATGTTTTCATAGTAGTATCAAATATATATATGAGAAAAGCTACTGATACGTAATATTATCAAAGTTTATTAAATAAATTTATCTGATAATTAATTTATAAAAATATAAATATAAGAAACTAAAATTATATCGTTTTATATTATTACAATCATATCTTATAAAATGGATTTATCATTATTGTATAAAATATATATAATTTGAATTTGCCATACTCATAATTTTATTGAAAACTGCACCGAAATCATCAGATACGTACAATTTATCAATAGAATAGGATGGTATGACCCAAATAATACTCTAAAAAAACGATAGCTATTTTGGGTTAAAATAAAGTAGGTCTGTTCGCGGGCACGGTACCCGTCCGGCCCAGTCCGAGCCCATTTTAACAAGTTGGGTTTGGATACTCGTTTTTTAAAAAAATCCAACCCGAGCCGGTCGAAGATTTATGGATCAGGTTTGATTTTTATATAAATACTCAAGCCCGGCCCGAACCCGGTCCGATGAATAATTTTATTTATTTATAATATATTTATACATTAAATTTATAATTATTTTAAGCTTCTAAATTTTATCCTATTAAATTTGTATACTTGATTACAATAAATGTTACTAAATATTAAAGATTTTAGTAAATAATGTAATTATGTTAGAAATTTAAGCATTTTTTTATCTATTTTATATTTTTTAACTTAGTTTAATAAAAAAATTTATAATAATAAAAATATTCAAGAACTTGGACCGGGTTGAGGAATGACCTTATAAACTCGACCCGAGTTCGAAATTCTAAAATATAAACTTAAACCGGGCTTGGATTTGCATTTGTTTATAAAAAAATCTGCCAAATTCGACGAAACTCGGGCCGACCACCGTGCGAACAGGTCTAAAATAAAATATGGAAATGAAAAGGCAACAGAAAAAACAAGCTAATTTTTGGGACCTAAACGAGATTCTGTACCACCGCCACGTCATCTTCAAACCCCCTCTTCCGGATAAACCACGAGCCAGACACGCGCCCGATCCCCACCTCTCAGTCTTTACCCTACACGTGTCCTACAATCCAATGGCCCATCGTCTTTCTCTATCACTTCTCTTTCATTTCCCTTTTCCGCTTCTCATTCAAGATTGGAATTTCTTCTTCTTCCCTTTCTCTTCCATCAATTTCTCTTTCAGTTCACGAGTATGTTACTCAAGGCTTCCCCTTCCCCGGCTTTCTCTTATGTGAGTACTCGAGGGGATAATCTGAGTCCTCTGGTTTCTCCATCTTCTTATACCCTTTCTCCATCGCTTTTCCGAGGGAAAAATGGTGCTGGATTTATGGTTTGTGCTTCCAAGAGCGCCATTAACAAGACATTAACTGGTTTCATCTTTGAGCCTTTTGAAGAGGTCAAGAAGCAGCTCAGTTTGGTTCCTAATGTCCCTCAAATTTCCCTTGCTAGACAGAAATACAGTGACGAGTCTGAGGCCGCCGTTAATGAACAGATCAAGTGAGTGCTTCTCCACTGTGTTTTTTTTATATCTATTTTACTCGTCGGTGTCATTGGTTTCTGGTTTCGTTGTATTTGTATCTTCTTTACCTCATTCTCTTATATTTAATCTGGAATTCGGTTTTCTTGGTTGTTTGTTTCTATTTGTACACCAATTCTTAGTCATCTTCGTTAATAGATTTGTATTTTTTTGCTTACAGTCTGGGTTTCTTATTTATTATCTGTGTATATAGAATTGCGTTTGGTTGTTTATAGTCTGCGTTCTAATTTTGTCTTCTTGATTGCTTGGCAGTGTGGAATACAACGTCTCCTATGTATACCATACCATGTTTGCCTACTTTGACAGGGACAACGTTGCTCTCAGGGGTCTTGCCAAGTAAATTTCTCTCAAAATTTCAAGTGTTATCGAGTAATATGAGTTTTTTTTTTGGTGTAATTGTAATGTGAAGCTAACTTAGCCTTTTTGACAGGTTTTTCAAGGAATCAAGTCTTGAAGAAAGAGAGCACGCTGAGAAATTAATGGAATACCAGGTTTCTTGCCTTTGCATTTCAAAATTATGCTCTTACTCAACTACTGCGATTTGTGCTCAAATTTCTTGGTTAGTAGTGTAATTAAATTGAATTTTTAATCATGGACTAATCATTTTCAGAACAAACGTGGTGGAAAAGTGAAGCTGCAGTCTATAGTGATGCCTTTAACTGAATTTGATCATGCTGAGAACGGAGATGCATTGTATGGTGAGTTTCACATTAAGTTGCAGTTTGATTATGCTGACCTATTTGATTTAGTGTTGATTGATGGTGCTGCAGAAATATTTGCCGTTCAACTCTATTTAAATTCAGGACATGCTTGGATGATTATATACTATTTTTAATGAGTATCATAAATTAATTAAGTTTATCTTTGTTGATTTGAGTTGGATAAGCTGTGTCTAGGTTGACAAATTTCTGCTGATAGATAATGTATGTTCCTTTTCTTAAATTACTCCTTGAATTTCACTTTATTTCATTTTTTTCATTAGTTCTGTGTTTTTCAGTTTGGATGTGTATTATGAATACTAAGGTTTTTTCAGAATCCAAAAGGGTGGTACATCCTGTTAACTCTTTTCTTACATTCATTGCACTTCATTAATTGGTCATTGGCTTGAGATCAATGAATTCAACTAGATTTGTAAAGAGTTTGCTGTTTTAAATGTTGTTTTGGGACTTACATTATCATTTTCCAGCTATGGAACTTGCTCTGTCTCTGGAAAAATTGACAAATGAGAAGCTTTTGCACCTTCACAGTGTAAGCTACTTTGTGTACTACTTTCTGTTGCTTTCTATGTTACAAGAGAACACTCTGATTCATGAGGTAATCCCCTTTTCTGTCAATGAAAAGGGCCATCCTGCAGAGTGTGGAGTTCTTAAATAGAACAAATGATTTAGAGTCACTAGTTTTGTAATACAGGTGGCTGAGAAGAACCACGATTTGAACATGGCAGATTTCGTCGAGAGCGAATATTTGGGAGAACAGGTATGATATCATTGTCATCTACTTTACGAGACATCAAATTTTTCATTTATTTTATATATGTTTTTTTTTTATTTTGATGCCCCTTTTGTTATTTATGTTTGATTTTGGCCTTTTCGATTGCTTGCCGCTACAGGTTGAAGCCATCAAAAAGATTTCAGAATATGTTGCTCAGTTGAGACGAGTGGGAAAAGGACACGGTAAGTATTGGAAATCATTTTTCTAAGCAACTGAGTGGAACAATTTTCATCAGGAGCAAAGTTTTTCCTTTGTGAACCTGAGATTTGTTCCTATTCTCTAACCTCTGCTTATTTATATGGATCAACAGGAGTTTGGCACTTCGATCAGATGCTTCTCGAGGACGCCGAGGCTGCTGCATGATCAATTGCAGCTATGATTAGGATTTTGTGGTATTTTCCGGGTTAGAATATTTTTGTTATGAGGTTTTTGGTGTGTAACAAGAACAAACACTAGTTAATGTTGATAGCAGATTAGCAATTAGATGCATGAGAAATGGATTTAGTCAATCCTTGAAGTGGTTATCTTGTGTAGAAGTGATTGAAATATATGTATAACTGTTTCTTTCCATATATTCCTATCTCTGTTATGCGACCTAAATGAAATTAGGAATTGTTGCTTTTGCTTCAGTGGTGTTTGTGGCATGTCATTGGAGTCCATTTCTTTCTTTTGCTTGTTTGTGTTTTTGTAACAGTACGAGTCTTCAGAAGTCAATTACTTACAATTTACATTCTAGCAGTTGAATTGACAATGGAAACATTGAATTTGTTTTCGGGGTCTTCATTCAAGTTGTAAGTTAGAAAGAAATATTTCTTTTATTTTTAAAATAAGCTTCTAATGTGAGGAATGAGTCACAATATGAATTTCAAAATTAGGTAAAGAGGTTGCCAATTATGAATGAATTTCAAACTTGAATTGTACTATTTCGTAAAATTAGATAAAGGGGTTGTAATTTACTACATTGCCGCAATTATTCATTAGAAAACGAAATTTCAGAAAGTACGTTGAAACTTGATGCGGTCATTTTGAACGATGTTTGTTATTGTGTAATGCGGATGGTTTGTTCAGCGGAGCTAAAACATGCTGCTACCTCACAGTTGTCCATCTGATGCTTCATTCAATAATGAGCACCGGGTTCCACTGCCGGTATATTTATTTTTCATTTCAATTTCCAATTTAATAATATCTTTTCCGTTTTCTTCATGTTTGAGGTATTGATGTTCTCTTCTTTTTTATTACTCATTCAGATATGTGTCCGTTTGAAGTAGACATGTTCGTCGGGCGGACTAGGGCGGGTTCGGGCCGAGCTTAGTGGGTTTTTTAATAAAAATATTAACGCAAGCCCGGCCCAAGCCCATACTTTAGAATTTCGGGCTCGGGCCAGGCTTGGGCCAGGTTTACAAGGTAATTCGGGCCTGTGAATATTTTTTTTGCTATAAACTTTTTTATTAAATTAAATAGAAAAAATATAAATAAATCAAAATATATTTAAATTTTAAACATAGTAGCCTTGTTTACTTAAAATCTTTAATATTTGGGTATTTATATAAAAACCAATCCCGACCCATAAAAATTTGGACTTTGACGGGCTAGGGCTCAGGCCGGGTTTTTGAAAAAAATAAGTGTACAAGCCTGGCCCGTTGAAGCGGGCACCGTGAACAGGTCTAGTTTGAAGTGTTTAAGGTATGCACATCATTCAACTAAGTTTGTGTTTAAATAGTTACTACCCGATTATTCAGATTTTCGCTTTAATTTGTCGTTCTATTCAGGAAACATAATTGCTCCTCATTTGAAGCAAGATTATAATACAATCTGCACAACGAAGGGCGAAGGGGAACAACAACAGCAGAAACCTGAAACCAGTAAGTTGTATTAATTGGCTATTTTCACTGGGAATCTATAATATAGAGCCTTAAAAAGCTGAATAGTAGCATTCTTAAACATGCTACAATTTCCTGGTTGGTCCATAACTAATGCAATTTTCAGCTAAGGGACACTTCCTTTTAGCAGAGATACTTTTCTGCTACATATGTAGTCCAGTTGTTTGTCCTAATACATCCGAGGCTACGCAGAACCCTTTTTCTATTGGTCTGCTACTCTTTGTAGATTTTGTACTTGTGAACGGTTTCACCTTTTGTTGGTTGTTTTAGTTTAATTTTTAATTTCTACACAAATGTTTTTGTGTTTTTTTTTTCTACTATTGGTTTAGATTTAAGCTACAAGGTATAGGTATAGGTGAACAAAAAGATAATTGAGGGAGGATTTGGTCTACAATAGAGTTATAGATGTGATATTTATATTTTCTACGCTTGTTCTTGTTCCATGATAAGGTGGTTTAAATACTAAAATAACGTGTCAAAACTTTGAAATTACCACTGCGTTGTCATTTTATTTTAACTTCTTCTAAATACTTGTAAATAGTATTCAAAATGTTTGATTAATTTTTTTTTGTTTATTTTGTTAAAAAGTACCCTAACAGAACATCTCAATTTGCTTGCATAATTATTTATTTAATTTGTTCATTTGGTATTCTACAAGAATTTTTCCAAAGAACTCTTTTATTTGGTCCGTTATTAGTTTTTATTACATGCATCTTTTTCTATAGTGAATTAATACAATGCAAGTTATGATGTCCACAATAGTCTCTCCAGCGTAATTCCGGTCTCCGGGGTGATACTTTGCTTACAAAACAAGTCTTGAACGGAGTTTCAGCGTTCGCACTCAGACGATCTAGTTAGTATGAGATGTAGGAGATAAAATGAGAGACAAAGAGAATGTATTAGATAAGATACTTGAAAAGTGGGGGATAAATGGGGTTTTATAGGGCTTTGGTACCTATGTGGCGAGCGAAGTCCACAAGACCTACTCCTTGTTGGTCGATCACCTGACACATGAGGCGCGTGGCCAAGAGGAGCCAGAACTTGAATATTGGGGGGATGTTAACAAAAATAAATGACGGTATATCGGCAATGACCGTGATAAAATAAATCTTAATAATAGAGACGAGTGTATAGTTATAATACTTAATAGTTTAATGAGAAAATTAGAAATATCTTTGTAAACAAAACTTATTCAATTAAAGCATAAAATAAAATAAAATCAGTATATGATTTTCTAAATCTTAGCATGTTACATTATTAATGAAACAAAATGAAGAAAATAAATATTTTTTCAGCTCGCATGATTACTTTATTGTTATTAAAAGCTTCATGGCTCTTTTTAAATCAAAAAATATAATGATATTTATATTTCTAATTAGTGTTTTAAAAAGCGCTAGGCACTAGTCGGGCGGTTGAAGATAAGTCGGGGCCTATGCGGGAATTAATCGGGGTCTAGGTGTATTTAGGCGCTAGTCAGTAGGGTTTAGGCGTTAAGTGTAGCTAGACGGCGACCCTCAAAATAGAACTTAGGTGAGGACTTTTAAAACAGTGTTTCTAATAACATATTTTGACTAAGTTAACATTCATCACATTTAATTACAATTTCTATTATGAAAACATAAAAAACTGAATTTAATTAGTTTACAATTTTTATATATGGTGAGTTTGAAATTATTTATTTCCTTTTCATAAAATATTAAATTAATTAATATATGTTATGGAAAATTGTGAGAGTTAAATAGAAAACAAGTTAAAAAGGAAAAATGAAAGTTAAAAGTATAGTAGTTGGAAAGTGAATTAATGGGAATTTATATATAATAAATGAGAAGTTAACAATTACAATATATAAAGCATTAATTGCCCTTTTATGCGGTATAGAAATAAATAATATAGATATAGAATAATAACTCCATCTTTAACCTTGTAGGGGCAACCATGGCTGATTTGGAGAGATGAAAGCTCACTTGAATAACTCATAATATGAGATTTTCTGATCGTTGAGTGGGCGACCGCCTCTGTGTGCCGCCCCTAGCATGGCCAATGGGAAGGCTGCCGTACAAGTTAGGCTTGACAGAACTGTTCTAAGGTTTTGACCGGCCAGAGCTTGGGGAAAGCGCAGATGATGTGGCGTTCTCTCCTCCAAGTAAAACTACGGTCTTTTGGGATCACTAACAAAGGTGTATCTCAGCATATGTCATCTTGGCATGGCCGATGGCTCATCCAAATTCACTGGACAGACCTCCCTAGGACGAGCCTTTGAAAACCCCAAGAGGGGACTCACTCATGGAAATGTAAACTAGTGAGAGGGTCCGGGTCCAGCCTATTTAGACTTGTTTATTATATACTGTTATCAAGTTTTTTTTTACTGAAGAAGGATAGTCTTATTATAAAAGATCAAAAGTAACAATAGCTCTAACCAAAGGTGAACAAGAAAAGCTCCAAGTCCCCCTACCTATAGAGGAATCGACTGCTTTAGCCAACAAATGGGCAGCCTGATTTGCAGACCTACTAACAAACACGAGTTTCAAACTTGGAAAACTAATCAAAAGGGTCTTATAGTCATTTAGAATAGGCCCAGAAGGTGCCAAGAAAATAGAGGAATTGTTTAAAGCATTAGCAATAGCTAAAGCATCCATTTCACACACGACATTATGAAAGCATTGCTCCTTGATCTAACTGAGAGCTTCTCTGCAACTCATTGCCTCAGCTAAGAAAGCATCTCCACTGCTAAGGAGAAGGACAGACTGAGTGGCTAGCACCCGCCCTAGATGACCTCTAGCAATGCACCCATGGCCTATCCTGTGCCCACTGTCAAAGACACCAACATCAATATTGACCTTTATCCAGCCAACCTGAGGTTTTCTCCATTTTGCAACAACCGACCCAGTTTTGTTCGTTTCAAAGAGGTTAACCGCTTTCCATTCGCTCAAGAAACCCAGGCCATGTCGAAGAACTTGAGACGCAATTCTGAACTTTGCATTCCAAACCCAATTATTCCTACGAGCCCAAGTCGCCCAAAGGAGGCAAGCTGCCTTTTCTGCCCAAGCATTACCGAAAGATAACACCCTTCTCCATCAAGCTTCCATCAAGGTGATCGAAACCGACCAGCTACCTTCACAAAATTTCGCCCAAATATCACGAGCAAAACAACACATAACCAGGGCATGAAAACTTGATTTATAACCATCTCCACAAAGGGAACACATAGGGTCAACTTGAACATGCCGAGCTTGGAGACGGGTTACAGTTGGGAGGGAATCAGTGCTGAGCCTCCATATAAACATACTGACCCAAGATAGGATTTTGAGGTCCCAAATCTATTTTCAAATTGTGTGCTTGAAGTTCAAAGGAAGCAGATTGACGGGTAATTGCTTTAAAAGGGCATAGTAGCAAGATTTGAATGAGAATAAGCCATTGTTTTCAAACCTCCAAAAAAATGAGTTCGATTTTTTGTTCGACGGGATCAAGACTGAATTAATTTGCTCAATATCCTCAACATTGAAGATTTTCCTGAGCAAATCCAAATTCCAACCAGTCCCCTCGGCATTGAAAAGATGGTGAACTTTAAGAGTGTCCAGGCCTGCCACAATTGGAGATTTAATGCAAGGGTAAGAGTTTGAAGGCAGCCATGGATCAGCCCATACCGAGGCAGATAGACCATCACCCATACGAAGCCCAATTCTTGATCTTAAAGCATCCCGAGAGGCCCAAATACTTTACCAAACAAAGCTGGCATTTGATTTATGCGTGGCCTCAAAAGGCTACAGTTTGGGAAATAATGAGCCTTGAAGATTCTACTTACAAGAAGGTTCGGGCAAGAGAGGATTCTCCAAGCTTGCTTGGCCAACATAGCGATGTTAAACTCGGGCAATCTTCTAAAATTCAGCCCCCCCCCAAAACCTTTTCTTGACATAACTTCTCCCATCTCATCTAGTGAATGGATTCACACCACCAAAAGTTTGTAAAAAAATTTTCGAGATTAGCAATGATACAGGCCAGGAGAAGGAAGACTTGCATTGCATAAATTGGGAGATCTTGAGCAACCGATTTGAGCAGGATCTCCTTACCTCCCAAGGAGACATTCTTCTTATTCCAACCAATGACTTTTTTATGGGATTTTTCCAAGATGTAGTCGAAAACATGCATGCTTCTTTGAGCGGCCAATGAGGGAAGGCAATTCTAAATAAATGTCGTGATCCGCCACTTCCTGAACACCTAAACAAGACATGATGTCGTGTATAATATTAAGTGCAACATTAGGGCTAAAAAGAATAGAAAGTTTCTGAAAGTTTATTTTTTGACCCAAAGCAGCTTCATAGAGCGTGAACTGTCATCCACAAACAAAAGGTGAGAGATACTAGGAGCACTGTGGGCTAGTTTGCATCCATGTAAGCAACCGGACTCAATTCTGCTACGAATCAGGGCAGTGAGCCCTTCAGTGCAAATGATAAACAAATATGGGGAAAGCGGATCCCCCTGCCTTAACCCTCGCTGCAATCTAAAGGTCTCGAAAACACCCTCTCTATGCGTAAGCTTATAAGAAACTATCGAAATAGATCGCATAATGAATTGACTAACAGAGAAGGGAAACCAAGCTTCACTAGCATGCCTTTCATATCGTCCCATTCAACCCTATCTTAAACCTTAGCCATGTCTACTTTCAAAGAGCCCAACCCTGAAACACCAAACCTTTTTCGCTTCATATAATAGCCAATTTCAAAGCCAAGCAAGATATTATCAATGATAGCCCTCCCAGGAATAAAAGCACTCTGGGAATCCCAAATAATCGAATCCATCACAGGTTGGATCCTATTAGCAATCATCTTAAACATGATTTTAAAGAGAACATTACAAAGCGAAATAGGTCGAAGGTCACTAACTTTCATAGGAGAGTTCTTTTTAGGGATCATAACAATATTAGTGAAATTAAGCTCATCAAGAAAGTAGTTATTATGTATGCAAGAGAAGCAAAAAGTTGTAACCTCAGGCCAAATAATATCCCAAAGTCATTGGAAAAAGCAAGGATTGAAGCCATCGGGTCCCGAGGATTTGTCTAGGTACATTTGAAAAAGAGCAGTCTTTACATCCTCTGTAACAAAGGGCCTAGCGAGATCGTTGTGAGTATATATAGTGATTTGGGGAGTAATGAAATCTAAAACTGAGCTGGAGCTTGACCCTTGAGATTGGAATAATTGAGTATAGAATTCTTGTATCTCCTCTTCTAAGCCATGCCCCCAGCTAACCCAAGAGCCGTTTTCCTTTTGCAGTTGTTGGAATGACTTCTTTTGTGCTTGAACGGTAGCTGACTTGTGAAAAAAATTAGATTTTTTATCTCCTGATTTTAGCTAGTTAACATTTGATATTTGCTTCCAATACATTTCTTGTTGCAATAGCAGTTGCCCCAACTCCTTTTTCTTTGAGATGAAATCATCCATTACACCCCAACCCGGTTCCTCTTTCAGTTTCCCCAAGTCACTTCTGCAACGTCTCAGATTTTTCTTGAAGTTACCATGAACTGCTCTTCCCCAAACCTTCAATCTGTCCGCCAAAGAATTTAGCTTTTCCATTACCGATAGCCCATCTGTTTCCATCCAGCATTTGGAAATAACCTCGCGACATTCATGGTGAGATATCCATGAATTTTCAAACCTGAAGGTGAGGGCGGGCTGAACACGAAGGGGACTGCAGTGGAGTACTAAGGCTGAATGATCCGATTCTGAAGTGCAAACATTTTAAACCCACATTGCAGAGAAAAATTCCATCCAATCCGTAGAAGCCACAGCCCGGTCTAGCCTCTCAGCTAACTAGTTACTTTTACCCCTACTCCTTTCCCAAGTAAAGGCATAACCTGACATTCCAAGGTCGTTAAGCCCACAACTATGCAGTGTGTCTCGAAATCCATTCAAAAGGTACGCATCCCTCAGTTTCCCCTCGATCTTTTCATCACTGGATAATAAATCATTAAAATCTCCAATAACAACCCACGATAGTGGGCTTATACTTCTCAAAGATGTAAGGCAGTCTCAACACTCCTGCCTTTTCCTTCTACTTCCTTCTAGGGAGCTATAAAAACCAGTAAGTCTCCAAGTTAATCCATCACACTGAATTACCACATTGATAAAATTCCTGGCATACTTTTGAAGATTCACTAAATCTCTTTTCTTCCATAGTAGTGCAAGGCCACCTCCATTATTAACATGCGGAACATAAAACACATGCTCATAATGAATACGATGGCTAACTTCTTCCACTCTCTTCTTATCCACCTTTACTTCCATCAAGAATACCACATCTGGTATGTAAGAGGACACAAGGTCCTTTAACTCCCGAACTGTAGGGTCTATACCCCCTACAGTTCCAACTTAAAATTCTCATTGATCCTCACGGGCTCTCGCATTGGAGCCCGCTTCATAATTAGCATAAGAGTTTACATTATCTACCATAGACGCATCTTCCTTCGTTATCATCACTTGAGGACCTCGCTTCCTCTTCGCCTCGATAGTAATAAGGTTATTATCGTTAGCTAGGTGATCTTCAAACTGAGCCTTCACAAGTTGAGTCTGTTGGTTCAACTCCTCCCTTAAGTTTAGATTGGGATTTAGAATCATACCATAGCTTGTGGGGGTCAGACTATTACCATTTTCATCTTGAAGCCATTTATGCTCCTCAATAATCAAATTGTGCCTTGCCTAGTCCTAATAGAATGATCATACAGCCCAGGTGGAACTTCCTTGTTGGAGTATGTCATGGGGTAGAATGACTCAGTATGTCGAAATGATCCACAAATGAAACAGATTAAAGGCAACCTATCATATTAAAATTGCACCATCATATGCGTATTATTATTCACTTTTAATCTCATTCTCCTTTTAATAGGTTTAGTGATGACAACCAGGACCTGAATCCTCAAGTACAAGAGGTTTGATAGTTTAAAGTTATTTTCATCTACTTCCATTACCTCACCAATAAAATTCCCTATGGCTTCGCAGATCTTCATTGAAACGTACCCTGCATGAACCCGGAAAGCATGAATCCAAAATTGTGCTTTATCCATGGAGAGTTGGTCTGGATCTTTACCATTCAATCTCGGTACTAAAACCAACAGTTTATTGTTAAAGGACCACGATGCACCTTTCCAAACTCGGTGAAAATCATTAACATGGAAGAACTTGAACAAATAGGTATTAGCTTTACTCAACTTCTTGATATGCACTCCTAGTTTTGGCTACCAGATTTTGAATATTGTTTTCTAAAACGATTGATCATCCTGGAGTTTATCTGATTGTATTTGGCCCACAAAGAAATACTCTTGTTGCATTGGAACTTGTCTCTCAACTTGAAACGAAACCTTCCCACCTTCTTCCAATAGTAAATCCTCATAGAGCTTCTTGGTTAACTCCTCTTCATCCATGGCAATACCTTAGAGCAAAAATGGTAGAATATTCCACCAGAAAGAACAAATAAAAACGGATTAAACAGACTTGGAGGTGGCCAACGCAAACCCTAGGGTTAGACTTTTTCCAAAAAATTCTTGCTTTCTTACTGATATACACCTGTTATCAAGTTAAAATTAGGATAAACTTTAAAAAAGTATCTTGTGTTTTCACTCATTTATAAAATGGAGTATGTTAAAAAAATTGTAAAAAGGGGTATGGAATATCACAACGTTAGCAAGATAGAGTTTTTACAGTTTTTACACTGACTTCGTTAAATTCGTTGATGTGGCAAGGGATAAAATGGAAAACTTTCTCTTGTTCCTAATAATTCCAATTCAAGAAACAAAAATCCAGTTATGAATTCAAATTCCAACTACAAAAATTGACAAATATATTCAAATTACCAAATTTCATCAACTAAAGGCCTCAAAATGTATTCACCAAACTAACAATCTTCAATAACAGTAACTTTGTTGGAGACTTGGAGTCAAACAAACACCATGGCTTAGTTAAAGCTAAACCCTGATCACCATTCTCTGTTCTTGGTCTACTAAACCTTTTTAAATCAAATTTGCTAAACCTGTATCAAAGTATTCACTTACAAATAGAAACCCTCTGTCAAGATATCATATCAAACGGAAAATCCCCTTCTTTCATCAATTAAACGTATCATTGGAATCACTGCAAGAGAAATCAAAATCCAGAAAATCTCAAAAGGGCTTATGAATCAAAATAATCTTTTCTTGATAAAAAAAAGTTAATTAGACGGATTTGTTGTTCAATAGTTAGCGTTCTCTCTGAAAATGAAGAGCACGAAGACATCAATTCTCAGTCGATAGTGACTGATGAGGTATCCGCATAGAAAAGTGAAAATGAGGTACATGTGGTAATGGTGTTTTTGAGAGGATCCAATAAATGAATAGGGTTTGAGTGACGGAAATAAAGAAAATTGTGTTTTCCTGCATTACCTTTCGTCACCTCATTAAAATTGACGGAATAGATGAAAAATTCGTGTTTTGATAATAGATCTCATAGTTACAAACTTCAAATCCCCTTTTGCAAAAAAAATATTTCTTTTATTCCATTTGTAAACAAGTGAAATCACGTAATACTTTTCTCCGCATAGCAAATTGAATAAGAAATCTTCACAGTAAATTTGTGAGCTAAAAGTTTCTATAAATAAAATAAATTTTTTATCTTTTAATTAATAATAGCTGACAATCATTAAATTTCAGCCATGCGAAAATATCGGAGTGCAAATCCTACTTGAGTTATCGCTTGTGCACTTAAAAGGAACGAAAAAAAATTCCGTTTTACTAATTACTATGATGCCTAATGACTAAAACACCCTTAAGCTGAGCGAACCAAACCCCACAATCATCCGAATAACAAAGGAAGGTTGAAAACGGAAATGTACATCAAATAAAGCACTATAAAAAAACCTAGCGCAGACCAAACTATGTTTCATGACGCTCCCGGAAAGTTAACGAGGTTCAACCGCAGCGCCGCCCTGTGCCTCTCTGCCTGGCTGAGCCGATGATTTCCCCGATCTAAATGATCTTTCTCTCTTTTTCTCCAGCTGTATTATTCCCTCCCTAAGAGCATCTTTAGTAGCCTGTGGATTCTATTTTGTAGATTTTCCCGGTAAATATTAAAGAGGCTGTGATGATAACGATCCGTTCAACACCGGGGGCGTCCGATCAGGAAATGGAGAATTATTATCATATTCACAGGTGAGGTAACCTGGATGGCCTGAAAATTTGAGAAGGCTATTTTGGTCTTTTCAGCGGCAACCAGTTACTGTGGTGGTTGTGGTATTATTTTCCTTTACCTGATCCTTATCATGTTCGGATCTGAGCCTCACC
The DNA here is from genome assembly GCA_949673415.1 of Euphorbia schlechtendalii. Taxonomy (NCBI): domain Eukaryota; kingdom Viridiplantae; phylum Streptophyta; class Magnoliopsida; order Malpighiales; family Euphorbiaceae; genus Euphorbia; species Euphorbia schlechtendalii. Next base: position 1,560 of record CATIWQ010196293.1, on the reverse strand, counting down.
TGTACATTTATTTTCTACGGCTAATTTGTGACGCTTATCTCTGGCCGAGATTTGGATCTGTTGAAATTATTTTATTTTCGTCGCCGACGGCGATCTGTTGAAATAGGACTCTTTGTTGAACATGGGTGATGATAGTAAAGCCTGGTTAGTTTTTGAATTTACCCTTGTTAAACCGAATTACTGGTTTACCGCGTTTAATTGAAAGCCCTGCAACTATTCACCCCCACTCATTAATTAAATACAAATTAAATTATCCACCCACCTTAGTTTGATTTGACTGGCATTTTCAACCTAATTATAAATTGGAATTGGAATTTTAAAAATGTTTTCAAACCCTTACATCTTTCATTTAAATTTTGAACTGACATTCACAAATTCAAAAAAAATTATTTTTGATTTTGTTGTTTTTTATTTTCTAAAAATTTTATACTTTTAATATATATTTAGAATATAAATATTATTTTTTTAAAAAGATTATTATTTCTATATTTATGGTTTAATTTTAAATGTGGGTTGGCTAAGGATATAAATGCATATCACAACATAATTTTATTTTTATGAAAAGTAAATCGGGGAAGGTAGATAAATGTCCAAGTTGCAATATATAATTTGAGTAATACTACATTTACAATTAAGAGGTTGACACAAATGGCCGTTAAGCATGTCATCCCTTGATTTAGTTTTGATCTTACGGTTAATTTTTCAGGCCTTTTACTCCTGTACACTGACCATTCTCTGTCTCGTACTTTTCATTGTGAATGATGCCATTAATTCCAATTTTGTACTGTTATTTTACTTTCGTTTTTAATTTCTTAAGCCCTAAAAATGGGGATTTAACAAGTTATAAGAATTTTAATAGTGTTGAACTGAACCCTAAATCGAAGAATCAAATCTCATAAATGAAATCAATTAGAAAATGCTCATAAAACAAAAGAATAACAATATTGAGTAGAATGATTGCAGAAGATTTCGCAATTGTCATTAGATTTATATGAAGACGAATCACGAAACTCGAAAAAATAGAGGAAGAGTAAAGAGACATGGCGAAGAAGGAGAGGTTCAATGGGTGCTTCTGGTTGTTCAAATGCTTGTGATATCTCCACCTTATTGACAAAGAAAGAAGAGAGATGGCCAAGAAGGTGAATTGAGATCAGCGGTGGTTTTTGTTGATGATCAGCAGAATAAAAAAGATTTTTTTCTTTTTGAAAAACACAGAATAAGAAAGATGCATAAAATGAGGGAGATTTTGTCAACTGTTAGTTCAAAATTAAATAAAGGGCTTAGATTTTTAGTGTCATTAGTGTGAACCCTTAGGGCAACTCTAACCATTTTTCTCATTTTCCATTTCCCAAACCTTATTTTACAGGATCTATAGTATTTTTCCTTCAACAATCTTCCTCATTTTCAATTTTCTATTTCAGATTCCAATAAAGTAATAATATTTTATTATTATTATATTAATTTATTTACATCAAATCTATTCCCAATAACAAAAAAAATATTAAACACATTAAATTAAATCAAAACTAAAAAAAATATTAATATAATAACTATTCCCAA
>CATIWQ010196263.1:0-23473 GCA_949673415.1 Euphorbia schlechtendalii | reverse complement strand
TTGAAACAGCCATAATTACCCAATTTCCTATATATATAACTACTTTCCTAAATTATTTTCACAAATCAATCACTCTTTTATACAAATACAATCTCTTGCAAATAATTTTATCTATTTTTCCCAAATAAAACACAAACATTTCTTTCAACTCTTGAATTCAATTTCAATGGCTACCAAGAAATCTGCAGCAACTAAGGGGAAGAACAAATTGGTCAACCAACAAAACAAATATGGATGCCCTTTTCCAATTTATAGTGAAGAATAAGTTGAGCGATACTTGAGCATCAAAAGTTTTGATTTCTAAGGTACATTTTTTTATAATCCTACTTTCGCGATTGATGCTAGAATTCATGCGGAAGTAGAAGAGTATTTTTCGCTATTTGGATTGGATAAATTTGTGAATATGCATTTTTCGTTTATCGAAGGATGGGTCCTTGAGTTTTTGGTTACTGTTACGGAGGATGGGATCTTTTTGAAAAGAAAATTTATGAATGGAGGGGAAGAGTATAAGTTCACTTTGATGGATTTGATTAAGTGGTTTAGTCTAGGAGAAACCTATGAAGAGTTTGATAAAGAAGAATATTATGATTTAATGAATGTTTGGACTAATTTAACGGGATTGGATCAATACAATGTCAAAAATTCAACCAACAAGAACATTCAAATTAATAGCCTTCTTTACCTTTGCAAGTTTATTTCTCAAAGTCTTTTCTTATGACACGAAACTACTAAAGTGTCAATGAAAGAATTAATTATATTGGAGTGCGCAGTTTCGCAATTACAGCTAAAGTTTCCGATGTATATGTTGGAATCCATCATTAGTCTTACTACACATAAAAAGGCTAGAGTTGGAGGTGTAAATATGATTTTGTGGGATTATTTTGGGGGCGATGAACCAACTACCATATCAATATAGTCTAAGAGAGAAATTTAACTTTATTGGAGGAGTATATATGAAGAGAGCAGGATTGGTAAAAGAAGATGAAGGAAGATTTACGTTTCTACCATAAGGGGTAGGGGTAAGGAAGCTAAGATCGATAGATGGATCTACTTCTCGAGAAAACCAATTCGACGAAGATATTGAAGAGGTTCAAATTGGATGTAATGAATCAAGATAAGCCTCCGGGAGTACACATGTTAAAGATGTCGATCAATCATGCGTAGATATTGCCTCTATACAGCAAGATGTTCATCAACTAATAAAATCCAACATTTCTTTGAATCACAAGTTAAATACATACTTTAGAATGAAGAATTTGGATATTTCACCGAGTCCTCCAGATTCAAGTTCGGATGATTAAAATGGGTTCAATTTCTTTTATCTCTTATTTTATTTTCTTTTCATTTATGTGTGATTAGTTTAGTTTTAGATTTTTAATAAAGTCTCTCACAATGAGGACATTGTGTTCTTTAGTGTGGGGGGGCATTTGTAAAAAATCCCAAAAATCCAAAAAAATCAAATAAATTAAAAAAATTGAAGAATATGAAAATTTTCTTGATTATGTGTTATTTATACATTATCCATAACTATACGATACTAACATATGTTCCAAGGTTATTGTGATTTTTAGGTATTACAAGTTTGATGTTAGTGCAAATTTCGAACAAAACTTTTTGTTTCAAGTTTGAGCGCACGTTGAGAGTGTGCGTGCTTCATAGCACAACATTTGGCATTTGGCAAAGAAGAGTGGTGATTAACATTCAAAAGCAACATTCCAAGTAAGTTTCAATATAATTTCAATGCAACATGAATTAGTATAAGTTATATAGTTTTAGTTTAAAGCTACCGATAAGTTAGTAGTGGAGTAATATCTAATAGTGTTCTTATTATGAGTTTTATATGTTATTCTCGAATACATCCTATAAGTATTGAGTGTGTTTAAAGTGTTGGGAAACTATAGCCATAATACTTTGAAGTGATTAATAAAGGATGAGGGTATTAAGAAGAGAGGATAACCAATGAGTTATGCAAAAGGTGAGGAATGGTACAGAGCAGAAACTGCAACCATTCAATGAGTGAAAAAGAAAAGTAGTACATCATGAAAAATTGGTGCAAAGTAAAAATATGTACTTCAAAAACATATGCTTAGAAGAAAAAAAATGAGAGAAAGTGGTATGGAGCATAAAATGCAACCACTTAAAAAAGGGGAGAGTTGTATGGAGCATAAAATGCAACCATTGAGAGTGTTTTAGCATCCTAGGTTACCTAAAACTACCTTAAGATCAAACTTTCCAAAGTGTGCCCCTTTTGTCCTTTATACTTTATACTATACTTGAGAGAAGGAAATATTCGAGTGAGCATATAATGCTTATATGAAAATGCAATTCGGTTGACTCTCCACTAAGAGCAAAGGTATGCAACTGGACTATATAAATTTCACATTATTAATTTGTGGGGAATTTTAAACTTTTACTTGAACTTTATGCAATGTGGGAATGTGGTACTCACTACGATAGTCTTTCGCCAAATGAGGTACAAACATGAATACTATTTTATACACTTCTGTTTTGTTTACCTTGAGGACAAGGAAAAAGTTATGTGTGGGGGTGTGATAAGTGTATAATTACACTTATTATCATGATATTTGCAATTATAAAATGATATGGTTTAGAATCATTTTTATGCTTCATATAAAAGATTTCATGTGGTATGTAGTTATTTTTAATGCAAATGCAGAAACTAGGTGAATCTGGGGAGTGAAATGATCAAAGATGGAAGTTTATGTAAAAAGAGTAAAAAAGTGCAAAAGATGCATGGAATATATGGAAATGGCTCAGGATCGAAGCTGTCAAAGATTGACAAAGTTGCAAAGAAGAAACATGAAGAAAAACACATTTCACGATCGTGATACCCATTCACAGTCGTGACTTGTCTCTCTTCACAAGCAGAAAGTTTTTAAACAATAGTCATGATCATGATACATATATCACGCTCATGACTTCTGAAGGTTATTGGTCAACTCTTCTCAACTACCAACTGTTGGATAAAAACGATCAACCGCCACCAACTATCAGATGAAAAGACACCTTTTGGAAGTAATCCAATCATAAAAAGATGCGTATCCATTGTAGATACTGATGAAACCTTACATCCAATCATATTGAAGTGATGCAACTCTTTGCCAATTGACACAACTCTTAGTTTGGATAGACGCAACCCTTCGCACTCTATAAATAAGGTTTAAAACCCAACCATTTTTGTGCATGGTGTGTGGAATATGGTAGACTGAAAATATAGAGGGCATATGATACACATTAGAGAGTGAAAATTGTATAGATTATTCTAGTTCAAAGTGATAGTGAGAAACATGTATAAGTGATTCGATTCTTATTTTGATAACTAGATTTCTCCACAAATTCAAGCGATTTTTGTATGAGTGTAATTGAAAAGAACTTATCAATAAAAGTTTCTATTCTTCAACATTCATTTATTTGATATTCAGAAAGAATAGCATCCTAGCGGAGGTTCTGTATGAGTCGAGACTAAATTCAAAGTAGACGCAGGAATTGCGGGAATTTACGACTCCCATTAAAGAATGGATACGGTATGATCAACTTTAGCTTTCACTTGCATAACTTACAACTTTACTTTGTTTTCTACTTATACTTTCTATTTCGAAGTTTATGGTATGTCTATGTGTCATAACGAGTATTTCGTCTTGCGTCATTTATATTAATCAAGTTATATACTTTCGAGTTAATTTTAAGAGTGATTTCTGGGTTAACAAGATTGTGTATAATCACTAGATCTATGATTATAATGCTGTTTTAGTGAGCCAACATTTTTAAAGTGGTAACTCATTAAATATGGCTATGTCAGAGCGACCTATACTAAGCAAAATAATATTGTTATCCATGTTTTTATAAGTGTCATATTTCATTTACCCTAGATTTAGAAAAGTCATCTCATGTATTGCTCTGCGTGAATTATTGAATATTTGGGCATCTAGAACTGTGTTTGTTAAAGTTGTCTAGTGTAAGAAATATCCTTGATTATTTTGCATATTTTTCACTACTATACTTGTTCTTAGGAAATATCTATACAATTTACATCTTCTCTAATCTGTTCATGCACCTATCTTCTCATCAGTCCACCATCCAAACCCTCCAATACAAATTATCTTATTTCTTTTGTTTCGTAACTCTAGTTGGTCCTTAGAACTGAATTCCTTCCCTGTGGGATCTATACCTTTTAAAATTACATTGTAACTGTATACTTGCAGTGTTCATCATTTTTCTATTTTATAAGTGGTATTGACAACACATGTTCGTGTTTTGAACTTTTATCTTATTAGTAGAAAAGTGGGGAACAAGGTTTTTGGCACCATTACCGAATATAAGCCTATTGAAATGAAAATAGTCAGAAAACTTACGATCAGTGCTCCAATAGACTAGACTCCCTTTTCTGTAGTGTATGAGATGTAAGTTGTCCTCCTTATGGAAACTAAAGTCAGATCCTTATGGGTGGTAATGGAAGCAAAGCCGAAAGAATCGGATTAAGGAAGAGCCATATTTGAGCAATTGAACATGATTTATGAGCATCGCTTGAAGGCCCTAAATCATCTCCAAATGTATTAACAAGGTACGGAAAGGGATTACAACAACATAGTTAAATATCAAAAGCAGCCATTGAAAGCAAGGAATTTGGTCTTGAAGTAGCTAAAACCCTCTAATGTTGATGCCAAGGGGAGGTTAAGGCCCAATCAAGAAAGCCCATTTTTGATTGAGAAGGTTCTTAGCAATTAAAGTGATGGATATGGATGGTACTGAGTTCCTAAACCTAATCAACCACTTAAGCTTTATCACGTCTAGGAAGAGAACTAAAATTTTAAAAGCAGCATTGAAATGAAAATAAATTATATAACGAGCCCATCAACTATCTTTGTTCATACAATTGAGTAAAAATTAGGGTATTTTTTTGCTAAAATAGTCCATCAAAGTGAAACCCGAAAAGGGTGCTTTGGGAAAAAAATTAGGATAATAGTGAAAATAGTGATGTGCCATTCAAAAAAATCGAAAGGCTTTTTGGCAACAGGGGTTAGGGCATTATATATTTTGTATCATGAACTTTTGTACCCCACTTACTTTTATTTAATGAAAAGATCGTTCTTGCATAATTTTACTTGTATATTTACTTTGAGTGCTCATCTTCCGTAATGCAAGAACAACATAATTAACATAACATATAGTAATTGATTCATGGCAGTTTAAATTACTTGTGAGCGAGCGGGCAACGTATTGGACCTGCGTGGTCGCCGCGAGGTGCTGGCATGGGAGTGTTTTTATGAGAAATATGGAACAAAGTTTTGAAAAGACTCAAGGCCTAAACCACTAGCCTAATTTACGAAGTTACCACCTAGATCAGCTCTTCTAAGTAAAAACATAGTGAAAAATAAACAAAGGAAATAAAGTAAAAGACTTCTAACCTAGGGGTTACGAATTAAATAATAATTATTTTGGGTAATACAAATCATCTGGAGTACAATTTTTATCTACAAATACATTAATATTTATAAAACAATACTTGAAGGAATAAGATCCTAACATACATCTAACATGCATTCATAAAGGGTTATCAAAATTTATATGACACACCACAAATAGGTTATTAATCCTTCGGGGATTGTTTATGTAAAATTTGATGTATTTGTAGATAAAAATTGTATTTAGAACCATTTGTATTATCCAAAAAATGTGTTATGTAATCCTACACCCAAGGTCAGAAGCCTTTTACTTTATTACCTTTCTTTATTTTTCTCTACATCTTTGCTTATCAAATTTATTTGTTTATCGCCTTCCCTCTTGTGAATGCTTTAAATTACTCAATATAAATCGAAAATGATTAGAAATAATTAAAATAATATAAAGGTGGTTTCTTGTATGTAGATAAAACTAAAATAAAGACGATGTGAGCTCAATAAATTGGATGGTACTTAACTTGATGGAAGGAGTGTATTGTAATAGTTACTATGTAGAACTAGATCAAGTTATAAGAACATGACATTCCGAGTATTAGGGGATCATACACTTTTGTTCGAAAGCCCAATTAATCATTTAGAGTTATCGAGTTCCATATTGGTATGTATGACTGAGACTAAAGGTTCCCATATGGAAAGCCAAGTTTAGGTTAACATCTAGCTACTCTATACTTCAAGATCCTATGAGGTCACACATATTGGGTCTCCACCTCACCAAATAAAGAACTTGTAGACGTGGTCTATACCAAGAATAAAATGAAGAGTCAAACTCAATTTGGATGAACTAAATTTTTGTTGGATCAATATGTCGAAAAGAAAGGGGAAATATCAGACTAGTATGCTATGAGTGGATCTTGAGAGAAATCGTGCAAGAGTCCACAAGATAAGCTTGCTTGAGCACTAAAAGAGCTTATGTGCTTGCGGGCTTTCAAGCACTGCTTGGCAGCGCTTACGAGAAAGCCTGCAAGTAGGCCTTCCAAGCGCTAGTAGCGCTTGTCGAGGCTCGTGAGATTTGTCACAATCGGGCTTATGAGAATTCTCACAAGCTCGTGCTATTGCGAGCTTGCGAGGATTCTAGCAAGGTAAGCCCATGCGAGGGGCTTGCTATGAGCGGTAAGATGCTCCATGAGAATCTCTTGGAGTAGCTTGCAAAAGCTCACAAAAGCCGCATCCCATATCGATTTTGGGGGAGCTTTTTTACTCCCCCTTAGGCTATAAATAGTCTCATCCTTCCCTCCTTTCAAATCACTTCAGCTTAAACTTTCCTTCTAAGTTTTAACTTCATTTCTTCATCAGTTTTTGCGAGATCCTCCAGGAGTTTCTTCGCTTTCGCAAGAATTCTTTTGAAGGATTATTTTTATTTTGCAAAGACCTTCTCAGTTATATTTTTTAGGTTGTCTACGAGCAGTCGAGCAGTTGCTTGTTAAATAATGAGTTCTTCCTCTATGTGAGATTTTGGTTATTTGGGGTCTGTGTGGACTAATCATAGAGGCCATCATGGCTTGGAGGCTTGTGCTAACAAAGTTCTTTCTGATTATTCTAAGGGAGCATCGCATGAAAGGAAGGGAACGCATCAACTGGTAATGCTCTAATATTAGATGCTTGGTTATCATCTATGAAACATCATAACGAATCAAAGTGCCCATGGTTAGTTTTGCAAGGATTGGACTTGGTTGATCATTTACTTCAAGGGGGCCTCTCCTACCTTGAAATCTCCATCGATATTAGGTTAAAGAGTACCTAAGGGACTTTGATGACTTAGTTGATTTCTAGTATGGGAATTAAATTCAACATATTGTTTTACAATCATGGTTTAAGTTGTTAGATTAAAACTTATTGATACAGGTGCAAGAACTTAAACATGGACCTTATTTTGTTTTTGCATGCTATGTGGGATCTTGGCATAATGGAATGATTATATTGTAACAGTCTTGAGCATGTTCCCTTAGATTAATAATTCCAAATAGCCCAGAATTATTATTATCATAGTCATATCCATCGTATAAGTCCAAGACTAGGGCAAGACCAATTGCACGAATAAAATCCCTACAACAATATTAAGGAGGTAAATTATCTTTCATCATAAGGCGTGATACAAATCTTATTAACGGATGTAAGGACATGTACAACATGCTTTCCCTTAACATGTGTTTGGTCATGAGGCTAGATGGGGTAAAGCCTTAACCAAAATGGGTTTGTTATCCATGTCAGTGGAGCTAATGCTAGATTGGAGATATATATTTGAGAATTCATGATTAGGTACACACGTCTTAAGAAAGAGAACTCAAATGAATTAGCAATTGCATGGAATGCAAATGGACAGGTTCCAACCATTATCGCCTATTATAGCTTGACCTGCTATAGCGGGGGTCATAATGGATGGGATACGTATGCTACATGCTAAGGAAAATTGGTTGGATATAATTTCTCGAATCCAATAGAAGGGGTTATTTGAATGTTGATAAAATAGTAGGAAATTTGTGTTTAATTAAAGAACTTATATTAAATACATGTACATACACTAATGTCTGAAAATTTCTATCCAAACATAAATCTTTGTCCAATACTTGACAATAAGTTTTGACAATAGGTGTAAGGCTCTTAGAAAGGAGCTTGAGAAGAGAAACATGCATTATGTTTTCGATAATCCCGAACTAGTTAATCCTGATGTTAAGGCTTTTATTCGATAGCAGGAGGCATATCTTAAGCATAAGAAGGATGCTTTGGTGGTGTCACTTGTGATACTCAAAGCCATGACCTTGAAGCTTAAGAAGCATTATTAATGTATGGATCTAAAATATATGTTGATCCATCATAGAGGAATTCATGAGGGCATGAAAATTGAATGGAATGAAATATTAAAATTCTTCTATACCTCAGGGAGAAATGATGGGATCTTGGCCATTGAGCATTGCATTGAATAATTTGCATATCCGAAGAGAATGACTTAGATAGGAATTGAGAGAAATTTAGAGACTGACATATAATCTATGATAGAGAGTCTATTTGATAAATATTTTTCCCTCATGAAAGATTATTGATAAGTGTATAATTACACTTATTATCATAATAACTTTACACATGAAACACCATAGTTTAAGTCATTTTTATACTTCATATAAAAGATTTCACATGGTATGTCATTGTTTTTGATGCAGATGCAGGTACTAGGTAAATCATTGAAGTAAAATGATTGAAGTTGGAAATCTATGAATAAAGAGTGAAAAAGAAGCAAAAAGATGCGTGGAACTTAAGGATTTGGCTTAGGATCGAAGTTGTAGAAGATCGGTAAAGTTACAAGAAGGATTCTGAAGAAAAAACACAATTCACGATCATGACTTAGTATTCTTCTAAATAGAAAATTACCAACCAAGTATTCATGATCGCGACATGTACTTCACGATCACGACTTTGACTGTTTTTTTGTCATCTCTTCTCAACTATTAATCACCAGATAAGAACAATCAACCATCATCAACCGCCATCAACTACTAAAAGAAAAAAACCTTTTGGAAGTCAACAAATCATGAAAAGGTGCCTTTCCGTTGTGGATAGGATCAACTCAATTCAACCAATAACAATGAAGTGATGCAATCTTTCACCAATGGACACAACTCTTCGTTTGGATAGACACAACCCTTCATACTATATAAATAGGGCTCTAAACCTCACCAATTTCGTGGAATGGATGGTAGAGAGAGTGAGAGTGTCATATATGGTGTTTAGATAGAGAGAAAAATTTTGTAGAGTTCGTTTTGTTCTAAGCTAGCGAGAAAATGTATAAGTTATTCGAACCTTATTTCAATCACTAGATTTCTCTACATATTCGAGCAATTGTTATATAAGTGTAATGGAAAATCACTTATTAGTAAAAGTTTTTGTTCTTCAATATTCGTTTGTTTGATATTCACAAAGAATAGCATCCTAGCAGAGGTTTTGTACGAGTTGAGACCGAATTCAAAGCAGACGTAGGAATTGCGGGAATTGACGACTCCCATTAAAGAGTGGATATGGTTTGATAAACTTTAGCTTTCACTTGCATACCTTAAAACTTGGCTTTGCTTTCTACTTATACTTTCTATTTCGAAGTTTATGATATGTCTATGTGTCATAATGTGTATTTCGTGTTGAGTCTTTTATATTAATCAAGTTATATGCTTTTGAGCTAACTTTAAGAGTAGTTTCGGGGTGAATGAGATTGTGTATAATCACTGGATCTGTGATTATAACATTGTTTAGTAAGCCAACATTTTTGGAATGGTAACTTGCTAAATATGGCTATGTGAGAGCGACCTGTACTAAGCATAGTAGTATTATTGTCCATGTTTATATAATCGTCTTAGTTCATATCCACTAGATTTAGAAAAGTTATTTCATGTGTTGCTCTATGGTGAATAATTTAATATTTGAATATCTAGAACCGAATTTGTTAAATTAGTCTAGTGTACGTAATATCGTTGTTGATTTTTCATAGTATCTTTGCTGTACTTTCTCATAGGGATAATCTATATTGATTTCTTCTACTCTAATCTGTATACATTTATCCACATCATATCCCATCCTACCCAACTAAAATAAAATCATTTATTTTATTTTCTTTTGTTCCGTTTCTCTTCTTGATCTTTAGAGCTGGTTCCTTTTGTGGGTTCGATATCTTTTAAAACTAAATTTCAACTATATATTTGTAGTTATCATCATTCTCTATTTGATAAGTGTTATTGACAACACCTGTATTTTAAAGTCAAAAATTCACGAACAAGTTATTAAACTTATCAGTAGAAAAGTGGCGAACAAGTTTTTGGCACCGTTGCCGGGGAAGGAAAGTGCGTTCTGTAGATTTAATTTGCCGAAGAGTACGGTACATTTTCTAATTATATCTATTTATTTCTTTCCTATACTATATAATTTTCTAAACTGTATAATTTATCAATCCTAACTTGGATGTGCAAAGAATATGAACTAATAATCTTGGAGGTGATACGTCATATTATTACATTTGAATTCTGGATAGATAGAAGATTTTCTTCTATTTTACCCATTCGCTTTCGCGATATATATTCGTGCTCGTGAATTCCCTTGTTGAAATATTATGTTTCTTGTTTTGCGTAGTAATGATCACGACTGATGATCGCAACCTGTGCAATAAATGCATCAGTTTTGCAGTTTTTCGACTGTTTTTCTCAAACTCTATATATGTCAGTGCGAATTCTCATAATCCTTCACTTCAAAAATCTGAAAATCCTTTTCCTTCAGACAAAATATTCATTCCAAACCTTGAAAATCTTTCAATCCTTTTCCTTTTCAAAATAGTACCCCCTAACAAATGTAATCTCATTCCTCCTTCAAATCTGCAAGAGTGGTATGAAGCACCATTTCCAATTTACTCTTGAGAGGAAGGTGATCATTTCAAAACCATTAAAAATGTAGAATTCACGAGTTCCTATGTGATCTATAGGAATAGTTTCCTTCATTTAGGAATCTACGATAGGGTAATGTATTACCTTACGATTCTAAATTTTGTTCTCTATTCCACCATGAATATTGGGAACAATGAGGATAATTGTAAGGAGATGCTAATATCATTAGTATGGATGAATGATAAGATGTTTTGTTTAGAATATCGTCACAAAGGGAAGACACATAAGTTGTCGAGGAAAGCACTGGAGAAGATTTGGGATTCCTTAAAAATTGTTACTACAAAATGCTTCCTGGTTGGGATCCATTAGCAACTTGGAATCACCTTACTGGCCAAGCTGAATACAGACAGGAATCTGCCTATAGCCGGTGCATCCATGATCCTTGTTTGCTCGCTTTACACTTCTATCTAAGTAGTGCACTATGTAGCAGGACTAGTTCTGACACTATCATTCCCGAAGAATTGTTTATCTTGAAGCAGTTTGGAATGGCATACCTATGGATGTATTAGGGATTATGATGGAGACACTTATGTCTGCCACAATTGACATTGGTAGGATAGCGTACGGGTGTCGAACTATGGAAAATTTGTTAGGATAAGTTGGGATAATTCCTTGTGTTGCGGAAGTATTTACTGACGAAGATGAAATTCTAGAACTAACTACGGAAGTTTTCTTCGAGTATGGATTTCTAACTAAGTGTATTAGAAAAAATGGGATAACCTATAATTAGAGATCATGGGATGAGCGAGTAGAAATTGATAAAAAGCGAGAAAGAGAAATCACTAGGGAAGAAGGGTGTAGTTCAACCAATCTTAGGAGGAAGTTGAATGACTTAATAGAAGAACAAGTCTCTATTCATCGCGAGATTAACAACATCCACAATCTGGTGTATGATGTTGAAAGAGATCTGCAGGAGTCACATTATAAGATTGATAAAATGATTGAATCACTAACTCCTGAATAGATAGTGTTCTTTTCATTTAGGTTTAGAACCTTATATAGTTTTTCTTTTCGTATGTTTGTTTGGTGTTTGTTTGATTTTGTATTTCATTGTTTGCTTGTAATGTTTGTTAAATATGAATGAAAATTTGAACAACAAGACGTTGATGTTCAATTGATATCTTCACCATGATTATTCAAGGTATAATAGTAAATATTCATCTATTTTAATTAATAATGTTTATTTGTGTTTGTGTTTCTATGTTTTTATAGGTACAATTCTAAAAATTGAAGAAATTTTAAGGACTAAAGAAGATCATGACCATGACAAAATTGCGCTCATGATTATAGGATATCAAAACTTTCTGTTTCTATTGTGAGGAAAATCACGATCGCGATTAGCCTTCGTGATCCCTACATGGGTGAATTATAACCATTATAGATCATGATTTTACATGCGACGGATGGCTAAAACCGCCATTAACGGCTAGTTTTGAGCTTAACTGCTATATTGTTAATTATAACCAATTAGAGACCCCATAAACCTTTATAAATAGGTCTTAAGATGAACCCTATCCACCATAACCTTCCAAAAAGCTTACAAATCTCTGAAATTTCTTCATCTTCAATCTTCAACTTTCAACCTTTTCTTCTTAACCTTTACACTTGAAAAAAAATCTAGATGCCTTTGAAGAAATTAGCAAATAAAAGAGAAAGCCAAACATACTAAGAGGAATATGATTGTCCTTTCCCTTTAAGGATAAGAGAAGAAGGCAAATGCTTTCAAAAGTTTAACAAATTGGATATCACTGGGATGTTATTCCTAGATTTGGTCTTCTTGGAAACATTAAATCTTCATAGAGAGATGGAGGTTTATATTTTAGCTCTTGGACTTACAAAGTTTACGGATTTGCATTTTCCACAAAATCGAGATTGGATTCTCTAATGTCTAGTAACATTTGACTATGAAGATTCAAGGAAGAGGGCGATTCGATTTCATAATCAAGGATGACATTACATCGTCACAAGAGAGATGATGGGTGAATGGTTCGGATTCAAGATTGTTAATTCATCGAGCATGACAGATTCTTTTCAACCAAATTGAGTTTGGGCTGAATTATTGGGTAAGAGAGTCTTCGATCCCAAGAATTCTCCTAATAAACTTATTAAGGATGAGTGCATTCTTCTTCTCCACAAATACCTTACCACTTCGTATTTTGTCGAGTAGAGAATACCAAAGTCAAAAAGAAATATTTGCTTGTTCTTTCTTGCACTTTGATGAAACAAAAGGTGGAATTTGTGGATATCATATGGGATATGATGAAGAAGAATTCTACAAGCATGAGAAACAAGATTGGAGCGGCTGAAATTATCACTACTATCATCTTGGGAGCAAGAGGTGAGCTCCCCTATGTCCAACTATCGAGTGAGTATTTTCGCTATATGGATAGTACTTATTTAAAGAATGCTGGACTTCTTCAAGAGAACGATGGTATATATTCTTTCTATTCCTACTCCAACTGCACCAAGAAGCTAAACTTGGCTCATGAAGATTCTTCCATCAGACCCTCTAATCCAAACGTTAGCCGTTGACATGGGAAAGCTCCAATGCTTGAAGTAGAAGAAGAAGATGAAGCTCTGGAAGATTGGAAGGCGAGCATGCAACAAAAATTAGACAATTGCGAAGCGGAAGTTGGAGTTATGAAAAGAGACATGAAGATTCTTAAGAAGAGTAATAAATCAAGGCTTCGAAAATTACTATCCTTCTTTCGAAAACAAAATTATCAATTCACTCCTAGTCCCTCGGATTCTCCTTCACAATAAAATGGGTTTTCTCTTTTCTTTACTTTTTCATATTTTTAGGCTCGTTTTTAATTTTGATTTTTATTAAATGTCTCAAAATGAGGACATTGCGTTCTTTAGTGTGGGGGGGCATTTGTAAAAATCCCGAAAAATCCAACAAATTGAATAAAATCAAAGAATGTGTAAATTTTGTTTCTTATACATTATCCATTCTTATACTTTACTAACATTTATCCAAGGTTATTGTGAGTGTTAGGTATTACAAGTTTGATGTTAGTGTAAAATTTGAGCGCATGTTTAAATTGATCGTTATTAGCACCACATTAATCAATTTGGCAAGGATGAGTGGTGAGTAACATTCGAAAGCAACATTCCAGGTAAGCTTCGATATATATTTCAATGCAACATGAATTAGTATAAGTTATATAATTTTAGTTTAATGCTTTCTACAAGTTTAAATGGAGTAATATCTAGTAGTATTCTTACTAGGAGTTTTATATGCAAATCTTGAATAAGTCCTATAAGTATTGGGTGTGTTTAAAGTGTTGGGAAATTATAGCCATAATACTTTGAAATTGATCAATAAAGGATGAGGGTATTAAGAGTGAAAAATAAAAAGAAAGAGATGATAACCAATGAGTTGTGCAAAAGTTGAAGAATGGTATGGAGCAGAAACTGCAACCATTCAATGAGTGAAAAAAGAAAAAATAGCATAGCACAAAAATGGGTGCAAAGTACAAAGTATTTCAAAAACAAATTCTTAAAAGGAAAAAAAATGAGAGAGTGGTATGGAGTATAAAATGCAACCACTGAAAAAGGGGAGAGTGGTATGGAGCATAAAATTCGACCACTAAGAGTGTTTTAGCATACTAGGTTACCTAAAAATGCCTTGAGAGAAAATTATTCAATGTGTACTTTTTATGTCCTTTATACTTTATACTATGCTTAAGAGAAGGTAATATAATGCATATATGAAGATGTGATTCGGTTGAACCTCTATTATTAGCAAAGGTATGAAAGTAAACTATATAAATTACACAAAACTAATTTGTGGGAAATTTCAGAATTATACTTGAATCTTATGCAACGTGGGAATGTGGTACTCACTACAATAGTCTTTCGCCAATAAGGTACGAACTTGAATACTATTTTATACACTTCTGTTGAATTTACCTTGAGGACAAGGCAAAAGTTAAGTGTGGGGGTGTGATAAGTGTATAATTAAACTTATTATCATAATAATTTTACACATTAAACACCATAGTTTAACTCATTTTTATACTTCATATAAAAGATTTCACGTGGTATGTAGTTGTTTTTTATGCAAATGCAGGTACTAGGTAAATCTTGGAAGTAAAATGATTAAAGTTGGAAATCTATGAAAAAAGAGTGAAAAAGGTGAGAAAAGATGCGTGAAACTTAAAGATTTGGCTTAGTATTGAAGCTGTCAAAGTTTGGTAAATTTACAAGGAGAATTCTGAAGAAAAACACAATTCATGATCGCGACTTAGTATTCTTCAGAATAGAAAGTTGCCAACTAAAAGTTCAAGGTCGTGACATGTACTTTGCGGTCACGACTTGGACGGTTTTTTGGTCAACTCTTCTCAACTATCAACAGCTAGATAAAAATGATCAACCACCATCAACTACCAAACGAAAAGACACCTTTTGGAAGTCAACCAATAATGAAAAGGTGCCTATCCATTGTGGATAAGACCAAACCAACTCATCCAATCATAATGAAGTGATGCAATCTTTCGTCGATGGACACGACTCTTCGTATGGATAGATACAACCCTCCGTACTCTATAAATAGGGTTCCAAACTCAACCATTTTCATGGCACAAGTGGCATGTATGGTGGGTGGTGTCGTGTGTAGATAGAGAGTGAAATTATCTAGTTTTCACTACATTCATAAGTGTTAGGGAGAAAATGTACAAGTGATTCGAATCCTTATTTCGATCACTAGATTTCTCTACATATTCGTGCGATTGTTGAATAAGTGTAATTGCAAATCACTTATCAATAAAATTTTTCGATCTTCAATATTCGTTTATTCGATATTCATAAAGAATAACATCCTAGTGGGGGTTTCGTACTAGTCGAGACCGAATTCAAAGCAGACGCAAGAATTGCCGGAATTGATACTCCCATTAAAGAGTGGATACGGTTTGATCAACTTTAGCTTTCACTTGCATACCTTACAACTTTGCTTTGCTTTTTACTTATACTTTTTATTTCAAAATTTATGATATGTCTATATGTTATAATGTGTATTTCGTGTTGAGTCTTTTATATTAATCAAGTTATATGCTTTTGAGTTAACTTTAAGAGTAGTTTGGGGTTAACGAGATTGTGTATAATCATTGGATCTATGATTATAACGCTATTTAGTGAGCCAACATTTTTGGAATGGTAACTTGCTAAATTTGGCTATGTGAGAGCGACCTGTACTAAGCATAGTAATATTGTTATCATGGTTTATATAATCATCTTAATTCGTTTGAACTAGATTTAGAAAAGTCATTTCATGTGTTGCTCTACGGTGAATAATTGAATATCTGAGTGTCTAAAACCGAGTCTGTTAAATTAATCTAGTGAACATAATATCTTTGATGACCTTGCATGTTTTCTTTGCTATACTTGTTCGCAGGGAAAATCTATATACTTTTATATTCTCTAATCTTTCATACATTTATCCATCCATCTATCATTTCAATCCTCCCAACTAAACTCAAATCTATTTTATTTTCTTTATTCTATTTCTCTTGTTGATCTTTAGAGCTGGTCCTTCCTTGTGGGATCGATATCTTTTAAAACTACATCGTAACTGTATACTTGCAGTGGTCACCATTTTTCTATTTAGATAAGCGGTATTGACAACACCTGTTCGTATTTTGAACTTTTATCTTATCGGTAGAAAAGTGGGGAAAAAGGTTTTTGTCTCATTTTAGAATTTAATCCCTCAGAGTCATAAGAGTCGAAACCTTGCGATCAAGTTTTTGGCACCGTTGCCGGGGAAGGCAAGTGCGTTCTAGAGATCAAATTACCAGAGAATGGGCAATTATATTTAATATGTTTTTTTTCTTAGTTTTTCTAGGTACTAAGTCTAAAACTTGAAGAAATGGAAGAATTGAAGAAGATCGCGACCACGATTATAGATCGTGACCGCAATTATAGATCGCGCTCATGAAGTTATACAGCAAAACCTTTTATTCTAGTTCTGAAAGAAATCACGATCGTGACAGGCCTTCGTGATCTCAACATGGGCCCCAGATTCTCCTTCTCAATAGAACGGGTTTTCTCTTTTCTTTATTTTTCTTTTTCATATTTTTATACTAGTTGTTTGTTTTTAGATTTTCAATTGAGTAAAGTCTTCCACAATGAGAACACTGTGTTCTTTAGTGTTGGGGGGGGGGGGGGGGCAATTGTAAATCCCAAAAATCCAAAAAAATTGAATAAAATTAAAAAAATTGAAGAATTTGAAAATTTTTGTCATTTATACGTTATCCATTATTATATTTTACTAACATTTGTCCAGGGTTATTGTGAGTGTTAGGTATTACATGTTTGATGTTAGTGCAAAATTTGAGAGCATGTTGAATTTGAGCGTTATTAGCAAAACATTTATCAATTTGGGAAGGATGAGTGGTGAGTAACATTCGAAAGCAACATTCCAAGTAAGTTTTGATATATATTTCAATGCAAAATGAATTAGTATAAGTTATATAGTTTTAGTTTAATGCTTCTGATAAGTTTAAGTCGAATAATAACTAGTAGTATTCTTACTATGAGTTTTATATGAAAATCTCGAATAAGTCCTATAAGTATTGAGTGTGTTTAAAGTGTTGGGAAACTATAGTCATAATACTTTGAAATTGATCAATAAAGGATGAGGGTATTGAGAGAAAGAAAATCAAAAGAAAGAGAGGATAACCAATGAGTTATGCAAAAGGTGAGGAATGGTACGGAGCAGAAACTGCAACCATTCATTGAGTGAAAAAAGAAAAATAGCATAGCATGAAAAATGGGTGCAAAGTATAAAGTACTTCAAAAACATATGCTTAAAAGAAAAAAATGAGAGAGTGGTATGGAGTATAAAATGCAACCATTGAAAAAAGGGGAGAGTGGTATGGAGCATAAAATGAAACCGCTAAGAGTGTTTTTAGCATCCTAGGTTACCTAAAAATCCTTTGAGAGAAAATTAATCAAAGTGTGCTTTTTATGTTCTTTATACTTTATACTATGCTTAAGAGAAGGAAATTTTCGAGTATGCATATAACACTTATATGAAGATGCGAATCGGTTAACTCTCCATTAAGAGCAAATGTATGCAACTAGACTATATGAATTGAACATACTAATTTGTGGGAAATTTCAGAATTCTACTTGAATCTTATACAACGTAGGAATGTGGTACTCACTACAATAGTCTTTTGCCAAATGAGGTACGAACTTGATTACCAACTTTAAGAGTGATTTCGGGGTTAACGAGATTGTGTATAATCACTGGATCTGTGATTATAACGCTGTTTAGTGAGCCAACATTTTTGGAATGGTAACTTACTAAATATGGCTATGTGAGAGCGACCCATACTAAGCATAGTAATATTGTTATCCAAGTTCTTATAAGTGTTATAATTCGTTTACCCTAGATTTAGAAAAGTCATTTTATGTCTTGCTCTGTGGTGAATTATTAAATATTTTGGCATTTAGAACCATTTTTGTTAAAGTTATCTAGTGTACGAAATATTTTTGATGATTTTGCATGTTTTTGTCTACTATACTTGTTCTTAGGGAGTATCTATATAATTTACATCTTCTCTAATCTGTTCATGCATCTGTTTATTCATCAGTCTACCATCCAAGCCCTTCAATACAAATTATTATATTTCTTTTGTTCCTTAACTCTAGTTGGTCCTTAGAACCAAATTCATTCCCCGTGAGATCGATATCTTTTAAAACTACATCGAAACTGTATACTTGCAGTGGTCACCATTTTTCTATTTGATTAGCGGTATTGACAACACCTGTTTGTATTTTGAACTTTTATCTTGTTAGTAAAAAAATGAGGAACAAGGTTTTTAGCACTGTTACCGAATGTAAGCCTATCGGAATTAGTATAGTCAAAACCTTGCAATCACCTAGCACCTCTGCAATATCTTTAATCAAGCTTTCTGAAACAATGGCAGGTGGGATGCCAAAGAAATCAACAAAGCAAAGATGCTCTGATGGAATAAAGTCCATCGAATAAGGAAAAACCTCATAAAATAAATCTTGTAAAGATAACCAATCCCCTTCCAAAAATTCGGACAGCACATCTTCAGAGAAAAATGAAACAATAACTATATTCCCACCCGTTGGAGTAATGAAGTTCATTGCAAAATTTCTGTCTCTAACCATAGTGAATAAGTCAGTGAGTAATTGGAGATTTCTCACTTTTGCAAAACATGAAAGCGGAATCCGATCTACTTTCATAACCTCCTTGTTTAGTTTTAGATCGATGCTCTTCGGTGCTGGAACAACAACCTCCACGTACGAACGGGAGTCTTTAGGCGAATTCATAAAAACATGTGTTAGATTCTCTACTACCGCTGGGGTTGCCATTGCAAAACGTGATCGATTAGTCATAGGACGTCTATCGTACCTAGCTACATACGCTAGAAGCTTAAATCCTCTAATTGCAATCGCATTCAGATGGAATAGCGCTTCATGAACCGGAATCATTCCTTCTAGGGTAAGAAAGCCGAAGCATTGATTACATGCATTTCTCTTCTTGGCTACGTAAACCTGGCCTATTACACCAAACTTCAAGAAAACAATCCTCATGGCATCCTTATCGTGAGAGACTTGGAAATTATGGAAATAGATTTTGGCTGGTGCAATTTTCGGGGGGGGGGGGGTGCGTAGCTATTTGTTTGTGTGGCTGGAGATTAGGTGTCTGGGAGGTCGATTGGAGAGAGATGTCTGGCTGGTGGATTTAGGGGTAGTGGTGGATTGAACTCCGGTAGACAGTCAGAGGGTAGGCTGACGGTGGTGCAGGGTTTGGCTTCTCTCCATGGTTAGGGTTTATATATATATATATATATATATATATATATATATATATATATATATATGGGTTGAATTGAACAATATGAAATCAAAATCTTTCGTGGAAGCTCAGTACAATTTCAATAATAGAGATAGTCCAATACCAGCTTTCAATATCATCAGAGAAATAACAACAATAACTTAGAATTAGTGATCAATATCAGTATCAATATGCATTAGAATAATACGATAAAATGTTGCGAATCTAATTAACAACGTTCAACACATGCTCATGTAGTCATACGTACAACAATAATCAATATCAGTTCAGTAATGCATGCAAACATACAATTTTAACAAACACTTCACTTATCGATACAAGAAACAATATCATAGTTAATATAAGTAACCCAATCAATAGAGATATCAATAGCAAGAATAAAGTAAAAGGCTTATAGTTAGAAAGCAAATAAAGCGATTTATCCTAATTCCGCAGCCCGTGCCTAATCTAGTCATTGATTCCTTCTCGAGCTCTAAACCACTATAGAATTCTTTCCAAAGTGTAGAATCCAAACCTATTTACAAATTAGTCTATTTCTCACTTGAAAGTACTCTCTTTATAAGATTGAATACTATAACCAAGTTCCCCACTACCTATAACCCAAGTAATGATTTCCACAATCATAAGATTTAATAAGTTTATGAAGAAAGAACACTTGATCACTCAAGATTTCACTCTCTTTCATTCAAGCTAATCTATAGATGATTACAATGAAGTACTTAGCTTAATGTCTCAAAATCTTTCTTAGAAGTATGAAAAGATTAAGCTCAAAATCTTTAGTAGCAAATGAGATTATCAATTAAGATCTTTGTTGTGTCTTATTTTTCTCCATAACTGATCTTGACAAGCTTTTATAAGCAATTTGAAGTAGCTTGTAGTTATGAAGTCGTTAGAGACATCTTGTGACTGTTGTGAGACGTGGCTTGGATTCTCAAGGTCTTCTAGCTGTTTGATTCTTCATTTGGAGTGTTATCAAATGGTGGTCAATATTCATTATTCATTTGATGCCTTGTTAGGATTCCAAAAGCTTGATTTGGTAAGTCTCCAAAGGTTGATGATCACCATTTGTTGAATGGAGCTTGATTTGATAGGAAATCAGCAGTTGTTGAAGACTTTGTTAAAACTAGTACTAGAAAGACTGACTTTACTTGTTCAGTAGCACGTTTTCCTATTTTTGGAAATCTGTTAGAAACTTGTCAATGTTAGCAGCGTTGAGCCTTGTGTTGGATCAATTTTCAGCTTCCAAGTACTTTCTTTTTTAAGTGCCAAGATCTGAAATACTTTCTCCAAGACATTGATATTTGCAAATACACACAATTGAAAATATGTTTTTTGCATCCCAAATTCAAGTTAATTCAAAATAGAGTTGTTAGATATTTTGATCCTTGAGTTGAATTAAATATTTAAATGATTAGATATAAATATGAGATATTAAATACATAATGCTGAAGCAAAAAATGTGTGATAAACAAATAAATTTCGACTATTAAATATAATTTTTCAAGTTTGTTTACCCAAAAAAGTATATAGTTCAAGTTTCAAATGGAACTAGAACGTAGCCCCTAAGGGTTAGAATAAGAAATTTATGCGGTTAATCTATTTTTTTAATAATAAATTTGTATAGTTTGTTTATTTTCTCTTTTTGTTCGATGCTGACTTTTAGTTTGATAGTTTGGTACGAGCTTGTGCTAATAGTTTTTAGTTAGACCCGGGCCGGTGTAACTCGAGGCGGCTCAGTCAATGCTCATGTCTAGTTGGTAGGCAGCAATTGAGTAGATAATTCATCAGTTCACAATAAAAGTTCAGTATGTGAGAGAAAATTAAATTTCAACTCTGATTAAATGGATTTGTACGGTGGAGTGAAAAAATCTAATTATCGCTAAACAATAAACAACTAGAATATTTTTCGTTAAAAAGGACAAAAGAAAACGATATGAGCAACACATGGACATGTAATGCATAATTTCATAACCAACGTAGGATCAACATTCATAGCCGTTCCATATCACAATCAAATGCAATACTACTTTTTAAAAAAAAAACTTTGTTTACTACCTTAAAATTATTGAATTTTGTCTTTTAAATGGCTAGTGAATTCATTTATATGAGTGTAAAACAAATTATTTCTTTAAGCTTTTGACACTTTAAGATGTGCAAACTGATATGCCTTTTCTAAAGGTCAAGAAAATTTTTTATGATAATATTCTCTTAAAACATGTTTGTGTTTTTATGAAATAGAGAGTATTTATTATTTAACCTCACAAATTAACAAAAATAATGTTTTTTAAAAACTTTACGAATATAAATTTTTTTGATAATATTGATCAATTGAAACTATCTGGGAAAGTTATTGATAAATAAAATTTCATTGTCCTTTTTATTTGAGTGATAGGATTACACAATATTTGATTTACGAGCACAGTCAACACAAATTTTTGTAAAAAAAGAAAGATGCTTTAATTAGTACAAGCACCAATTTGATATTGTGTAATGTGTTGAATTTTTTAACCAACAAATGAAGTTGTCATTATTCGAACCTTGATATCTAGCAAGACACTCTGATAATATGTCACCTAAATGATTACTTTTAAAAAAATGTCATATATATGTCATATGAGAACCATCTTATAGCTCATATATGGGTATTTTTTTTTAAAACCCCTCGGGGGGACAATGTGTCCCCAAAGGAAAGGTTGGAGCAGGTGAAAATTTCAGGGCATATGTCCCAACTAGGTTGATGCATACGCTTGCCTACGAAACACCTGCTTCTTTTTTATAAATAAATCGGAGAAACTCAAGATGAGTGTCTCATTAGTTACAAGAAAGTAAAAAGCCTGGGTTTAGAAATAAATCTGACTCTGAGCTGCAAATAATTCGCCTCTTACATTTAAAATAAAACCAACATAAACGTAAACAAAAGCTGATGTGTATTGATTATATATTTAGGAAATTGTAAAAAATGTAGGGTTTGTGAAACTTATTTACAAAAATATGTTCCAACTGATCCTTTGCATTCTATAACCAATTTTAAGTTTCAGTTTTCACTCTATACGTTCTATATATTCCCAGTTTTATCAAGTTTCAGTTGCTTCATCATTTTGCATCGAGCATTTTCTCTCCATCGATTTCTCTCTTCCTTGTTTTGATTCTCCCCGATTCTCTCTAGATTAAGATTCTTCAAGTCTCTACCATCTGCAACTATCAAATTCTCTGCATAATTTAAGTTTTCTAGGTTTTCTTCAAGTCTCTGCTCTCTGCAACTATTAAATTCTTTGCATAGTTCAAGTTTTCAAGTTTTGTATCGGACTTTTTTAATTCAATTTGAAATTTCAATTAGGTTAGCTATTTGTTTTTTCATCTGATTTTTAATTATAATTGAGATTCATACGCATGTTTTAAGAACAAAAAAGAAAACTAAGAACTTGAGCAGCACTTTGTGCAATGGGATAAATTGCAGACTGAACATGAACAAATGAAGGCTAAGAACTAGGTCTAGATTGATACTAAATCTGGTACAAATGCATTTTCATTATTTTTCAAGATTAATTTGACATAACTTCTTCTTCATATCAGTTTCATACCACTTACCTACCAGTTTTCTACTAGTTTTGACATTTTTTGTTCTTCATACCAGATTCATACCAATTACATACCAGATTCTTGTTGTTTTGATTCAATACTTTGTAGAGAATTATCTTACATGTTCTAATCACTTTCTAATGCATTTTCATTACTTTTCAAGA
>CATIWQ010196227.1:0-15312 GCA_949673415.1 Euphorbia schlechtendalii | reverse complement strand
TATATCATATATAAGATATTTAGGGAGGAGCAGAACTTCCGAAGTAATTTATGTTGTAATTATCATAATTAGGTGTAAACCTTATATGATTAGGCTTCTTACAAGTATGCAAGTAGGAAAAATTAGATGTTCATGAGTGTCATATGATAGTTTTCTACATGTATATGAAGGATAAAGTATATAGAATCGAAATAAGGGTGTCATCTAAATGAGTCTAGTTTCAATCGTTGTTTATATATTTTCTATTACTTTAATCATTCTTACTCCTTTTATTTATTCTAGTGAAATAATCTTGACTAATTCCTGCTTCCTCATGGGATCGATATTTTAAGACTACATCGCAACCGTATACTTGAGGTTTTCACTTTTATATTGACTATTGGTACTAAAGACACTAGTGCAAGTTTGCATCATAAATTGTTGGTATAAGAGAAGCGAACAATATGTTACATAGATATATTATTTTTTGTTCATAGCATGTCCAATAGAAAACTATCCCACTCACATGTGTGTTTACCCTAGTGTTATCATGAGGGTATATACCAGGATGAGATTTATTTTGAACAATAATCTGTGTAATTTGGGAACCTATTTAAAATCGCAAATCAACTTGGTTAAGTAATGCATTATATAAAACATTCCCTACTAATTCCGAAGAGAAATCGGTATGAACTTTGTAGTTTACATGATGATAGGTCATGTTTTGTCTGAATAGCTAAAGATAGTTCTTATAGTAGAACAAGGTTAAATGCGAGCGTGCATTGTAACTGAAACTTTTATTTGATGGTAGTTGATATAATAAGACATGGAGTCCTTTATATGGTCAAAAGTAAAGAACACTATGACATATTAAAGTGAGAGAGGAATTAGTCTGGAGATAATGTGTGCTTTGGACCATGACATGAGAATTTTCTACGCTATACAAGGATCTCAACTTCTCTAATGTGGGATTGAGTCTATTAAACTATAGTATTATTGGACCTTACCCTCAATACTATTGAGTTATCTTGCAAAGTAAGGACAAGTAAGAGAGATTTGATCAATCACCAAGAGATTGTGATTTGATTCAATCTAGTATAGATTGGTTGGTGGATTGAACTAGTTCTATATGGAATTGATAATTCTAAAGAAAGAATTAGCTAAATGAACATTCATAAGAGTTATGTCAGTTTACCAGCTAGCCTATCATTACAGTTGTTGTAAGATAGTGATAGATATATAAAGACTTCTGATATCACAAACTACGTGGAAGTGGGTGATTGTTGACCAATCTAGGGTAAAGCATATGCATTAGATATCAATGTGATATTAATATTACCAATCAAGATAATCTTGGCAAACCTTAACGGGTACAAGATAATTTCTCAATACTATATCTTAATCAATTTAGTTAAGTACCACTCAAGATAGTCTTTGCAAACCTTAAAAGGTGCAAGATAAAGTGTTTCAGATAGTATGATGGTCGCACGATTCACACTATAAAGAAAATTTGATAACCTTTTACGGATTGTGACTATCTATGAGTAAGAGGTGTTGGAAATACATTGTCCGCTAATAAGCAGGTTAATCATGTCTAAAGGATTTGATTCAGTTTAGGTAATTAGACTTTATTGGAAAATAAATAAGTTTAAGGACTTATATGCATTAATATTTTCCTTATGTGCCAAAAGAATATTTTTCCATTTTAATTCTCTGTATATAGGTGAATAGATGGAAAATTTGAGATTGATGAATTTTGTTCTCTCCTTATTTTCTCTCTCTTGGGTTTTCATCTAATGAAAAAAATATAACAAATTGATTGTTACTATTCTCCAACGTTTTCAAAGTCTTAATATACATCTATTATCTGACACACCATGAGATAGATTGGATTCGACATGTAAAGCGGCGTTCTTCGATCTCGAGCATGGAATAGGTACATAATTCGAATTTGTTTCTCTTTCGAATTCCATCAAAAGGGTAAAAATCATGAATATATGATATTTTGAAATATATATATTGGAGATGCAAAATTATACGACCTCAATGGTTCATATATTATATGTTCTCTGACTTTCTCCTAAATATTAATGCAACAATTTGCCATGATTTAGATTTTTTTTGTAAACTTATAAAACATGCCTAGTGGTTATGCTATTTTTCAAAATGGGATCTGTGAATTTTTTTTTCCAAAAGGGGGCTTAAGGTTTGAAATGTTATCAAAAGAAGGTTTTTTCTAAACACCTTTAAAAGATGATGATGTGGCAAGGTAATATCAGAAAATTTATTTTTGCTTCATTAATCTCTAAAAAATAAAAAAGCTTCTCCTTTCGATACCAAAATCACATCGTCCTTCTTTTTCTTCTTCTTCTTTCAATCTGAAGCCTCTTCTTTGTTTACCATAATGTGTAACGAAACCATCATTCTGTATCACCCAATAATCAAATCCCATGTCAAAACCACCGCTTTCTAAACAATTATGCTTCTGCAATTGATAATCTTCGTCAACTGACTCGCTAACTTAGAGGTTCTTTTAGAGCAAACAATAGCGAGAGAGGCTAAACTCGCTTATTATTTTGAAAAATTGGAACGTATGGTTTCCGCCAAGATATTATCATATTCAACCTCAAGAGAAGGTCCTGATATCACCAAGATCTCCGTACATCATCCATATCCACCAATGATTAATAACATATACTATCTCACTATTCATATTTCTTGTGTGGAGTTATCCACAATTTTTCTTATTGTAGGACCCAGTAAGTGATAAATAGGTCAGAGGGGGGATGAATGACTCTTTTTCGAGTCCTTTACATAGCTGAAAGGGTAAGCGAAATTTACCTCTGAAGCTTCTTTTGATTAATCAACTAACTTGTAGTTTTTACCTGAAGACCCTTTTTTGAATCTGATGAAGAATATACTTTGCAAGGTTAATCAATTTTTAACAAACAATAATATGAATGCAATGACAGTTGATATAAGAGGGATAAGAAATTGCAAGCACAGATTTGTATGCTGGTTCAGCCTTTGCCTAATCCAATCCTTGGAGACTCTGTCCAAGATTTAATTCACTACTTGGTTCTTATTTTGGTGAAGAAACAAACCACTACAATGCTGGTTGAAGTATTATCCAACAACCTCAGTATATTGGAGCTTTACCAATACCAAAATACCTTCCTTCTTGTATCTAAGGCTCAGAGCTTCATACTACAGTGTTCCTTTCTCTTTTAGTTTATAAGCTCCCTCAAGCTAACTTAATTACCAAGATAGTGATTAAAAATTTGATTTTGAACGAAATAGCAGAGTTTCTAAACTATTTTTCAGGGAGAACTCAATTACAAACAGATTCAGAATTATTGTTTGCCTTTTGTGATTAAGAAGTGAAGTAGTTGTAGAGTTTTTACGATAGCATGATTTCTCTTTTGCTCAACAATACTTCACCAACCTTCTTCACTAGAGGAAATCATCCTTTTATAGAGGGTACGGATGTTTCTGTTGATCTTGGACTATAGCAAAACTTTTCCTTGTTGTCTCTTGAAGAATTCTGTTAATTTTCCTATTTAGAGAGAGCAAGTCAAGGTGGAATTCGTGTGATCTCTATCAAGGAGATTCTTGGTCCCCCATAATATAGGATTGTTTACTAAGAATTGAGAGTGGATGTTTTTGTTCCTTGAACATCAACCCTTTTCATCCTTTTTCTCAAGAAGGAGCTTTTGGCGCGTAGTGTCATTTAATGCAGTGTTAGCTCCCGTGAATTTTAGTGTTGAATTACTTAAAAGTCCTTTGAGCATCTTCTTATGGAAATTATCTATTGAGGTAATGCTTCTTCTAATAGTAGTTTGTTCAAGATTTTTTCTTCTGATGATGGCAAGTTCCTTCTGAAGACTCTGAGGTTCTTCCACTCTTCTGAACTTAGAACCAACAAAACTTAATTTCTTTACTTATAATCCAACAATCTCCCTCATTTTGTTAATTTTGAGTGATCCTTAAGCGCATAGAAAATTATTGCTCCCTCATAATAAGGCTGTTCTGAGATGCTTCTATCTTCTTGAATATCCTGTTGCAAGTTAACATTATCAAAGAAGAT
The DNA here is from genome assembly GCA_949673415.1 of Euphorbia schlechtendalii. Classification (NCBI taxonomy): domain Eukaryota; kingdom Viridiplantae; phylum Streptophyta; class Magnoliopsida; order Malpighiales; family Euphorbiaceae; genus Euphorbia; species Euphorbia schlechtendalii. The sequence goes on along the minus strand of CATIWQ010196227.1, from coordinate 11,246 downwards.
AATACAACGCACATTTGTACTCAGAACATAATCAAGAATTTTTCATTTCATAATTTTTAGTATTGATTATAGAAGATGTAATAGATAAAAGCTATTCTAAGTTATTCTATTTCATTCTAATAAACTTATATTCTTCTGGCTTTTTCGAGTCTTGAGCAGGCCTATCAATCTTCATGGTAAATGAAGTAGAGAATGAATCCATTCTTCTTTCCCAAGTATCCTTGAAGTTGTGCTTTCAAGGAAAAATACTTTAAATGATAAGAGTGAGAGCATTCTGGTTCCAGATCCACTGAGTGTTGAGCCTAATAGCCAGATTCTAGAGATATTGCATAATGTCATTGTCATGTGACCAGAAAGAATGAAGAGAGAGACTTCCCAATTTGTCACTTAATGAATTGACACTCTTTAACAAGGTTTGAGATAGATCACTTTGCTTAGAAATGACACTCTCCTTAGCTTCTTCAATAGCCTTTGCAAGTCTAGCCATGATGTCTTTAAGCTCATCTAAGATATCATATATGACTTCATTTTTATAGGCAAATGCATCATCATTTACCCACTTCATAGTTCTATCAATGGCCTTGATCATTTTAGCCCTCACTTCCTTCTTGAAGTCTTCAATAGCCTTGAGAGTTTCTACTCTGAAGTTAGTAAAAAATTTCACCATTTCACCCAGGCTATCTTGAATCTTCCCCTGGCATCTTTCAATTTCTATTCTATGTGTGGAAATAACATTAGTAATTTTCCTTTGAGACTCTTGCCTATGCCTAGATATTTCATCATAGGTAAGCTCAAGCCCCCTCTCACCTAGCTAACAAATTATCCCTAATTGCAATGTAATTGTCCAGCATTGTTTCCATCAAAGGTTGTAGATGATGGATAAACTCTTATCGAATTTGAGATGCCATAGATATTTGGTTAGTGAGCTGAATAAGGATTTGGGCTTGTTATGTCACTAGAGACACACTTTTGGTGAGTTATCTGTTGAAGGGCATGATCTTGATATCTATCACTAAATCATTTAGCGTCAATGCTATTGTTAGAAAATCATCCAAGGTCTTCCCAATGTGATGGACACAATTCAAAACAATGGATGTAAAGGCATTAACTCCTTCTATGGAATCTCCAAACATCTAGCCTCTATTGCTGAATGATTCATCTCCATCAATCCTCAAGGTGAGAGGCCTCTGAATCAAAGTAAGAGTGCTTGAGGGATCAACTACAACCCATACTTCTACTAGATTTTATTCTGATTGATGAGCCTGGGTTGATTTGAACTTTGATCTAATCTCCTCAGTAGCCTCAATCTCTTTCAAGTCATCTTCTTCCTTTTAATTGACTTCTTCAATAACCACCCTTTCCTCATTCTTCTTCTCTTCTTTCATTTCTTCCTTCTCTTCTTCCATTTCCTCCTCATTTTCCTTCTTCTCCTCAATGACGGCTGCCCTTGGCACTTACACAAATTGATTGGCATTAACATCCTCTGATGAGAGAACCCCTAATTCAATCACTATTATTCACTACATCTCATCTTCCTACAGAGCATTTAGAAACAGATTCTCCTTTGGAAAATTTTCCTTAGGCAGAGTTTTCTCAACATTTGAAGTTTCCTTCTCTTCACTTTCCTTTTCAAGCCCCTTAATTACTTCTTGAGCGTTTGAGGTTGCAACACCAAGAGGGTTCTAAGCATTTGGCTATGGAGTTTCCTCAAGTGTTATTGTTTGAATTTTGGAGTAGTGAGAGGAGCCTCGAATAAATGTGGGGGATCAAATACCACTAGTTACTTCTCTAGAGGTAGATACTTGGGCTTCTCCACAAATCTGCATTCCTTCTTCTCAATCACAAACTCAGTGGGATTTTCTACTTTGGGAGGAGGAGGCGGAACATAGGCAGGTAAAGCTCCTATTTTCAAATTATAGTTTATTGAAGCTCCCTCCCATATATCACCACTAACTTCAACTTCTAATTCATCAAAATTGCTCTTCTCTTTCATCTTCTCTGAGAATTCCTTTAGAGTAGGAGGCTTCTTCATCATCCCTTGAGCACTTCTTGCCTCTGCTACCTCCACATCAATCTTGATGGCATCTCCCTTCCTCTTGGGAGAAACTTCCTTTGTCAAGATCAAGTTCAAGGTTTTGATCATATCATCCTTCTCAGGATCATCTTTAGCAATCATAGACTCCCCATACATTTGCTGATCCTTCTTCCCTTTTCCTTAGCTTCTTCTTGGGTGCTTTTACCTTAGCCTCCTTCTTTGAGACTTTCTTCTCCTCCTCATCCTCTTCCTTCTCATCTTCGCAAGAAATTTGCGTATTTTGATCAAAATCTCCCCTCTTCCTCTTTACAGTGAGGATGCTGATGGGCTTCTTGTCATCTTCATCTGAGCTAATCTCAGCCATTGGGGGAGGTTTCCACTCAAGCTTCTTCATTGTAAACATAGTAGTAGTCTTCTCTTTTGAGGCTACCTTCTCAGGATAGATACCTCTATCTTCTCAATAGCCACTATCTTGCTTCTAGTGACTCTACTTCTTTTGGCTTTAGGGACATCTTCCTGCTTCATTGCATGCTCCCTCTTTCTCTTTGGGGATTGCTCTTCTAAGAGCTTCAATGGTTCCCCCTTCTTAACCAATATGCTATCCTTCTCCTTCTACTTTCTCAACTTATCCTTCCTCAATGTTTCTTCCTTATCCCATTCTATGTCATAATCTACCTTTTTCTCAAAGGTCTCCTTTACAATCTCACTTCCCAAACTTCCTTCTTCCTCTGAGCAGTCGACTTCGTACGATGATAGAATTCTGATGATGAGTCCTCCAAGGATAAATTTGTGATTCAGCATATGTTGCATGATAATCATGGGCCAGTTCACCGCCTTCCCTTCCACCAGATGGAATAATATGTAATGATCATAGCTTGACACTGCATTCGTTGAATGAAATTTTTGTAGAAGAAGATGGACCATTAGGAATTACCTATACCTGGGAACCTGAGGCATATGGGTGGTAATCTTCTCCCCAAACCATCTTTCTAGCATATATGCACACTTGTTATAGGCCACTGACTCCTCACTTCCTCTTCTTAGGGCCAACCATTCATCCTTTAATTTCAGTAGCTTGGCCAAATATCCCGGAGTGGTTGTGATCTCTGTTCCCTTCACTTTTGTTTTTAGTTCCTCTTCGCTAAGTGTGCATTTCTGCATGTTATTATAGAATTTTATAACCAATTTTGCAAAGGTCTTCTCCTACAACTTCATCCATGTGGATAACCCATGTTTCTCTATGGTTTCCATATACGGTGGTGAGATAAAGAAAGCATTATCTTTGAGATAATGATGAGGGGTTATGGAGGAGGGATTTGACCTATATCGAATAGGTACAAAGGTCTTTTGGGGGATTTGGACAATGACATAGTTTGATCTTTTGGGAGCCATTTGAAAGAGATGATTATTCAAAAGCTTGAGATGAGAGAGTATTTGGTAAAGTGATTTGAAGATGAACATTTGATGTAAATTTATACTATTTCTTCATAGGGATAGGAGGGTAATTTACCCTATTAAAAATTGTGACAGTTACAGCAATTACCGTCTAAAACGTATGTAGGTTCCATAGGTTTAACTGAAGGTAGAATTTGAATAGTTATCTGGTAAATATTTTGGGTTTTTGAATTTGAAATTTGGTAACCAATTGCAGGTTATAAATTCTGAGTTTTCTTGTTGAATAATGCTTCAGATGGACTGTTACTTCTGAGTTATATTGACCTTAGTTCTTCTTCTGAGCAAATTTCACACGAGGTTACTCATACCAATTTCTCCTCTAAGGAAGATGACTTGATCTTTGTTGAGAGGTTTTGTGAAATTATCAGCTCTTTGATCTTCAGTAGATATATATACCAACTTGACATCCTTTTTCAATACATGATCTCTGATGAAGTGATGTCTAATGTTAACATGCTTCATTCTGCTATGTTGAATATGATTTTTGGATAAGTCAATGGAATTTTTGTTGTTGAATAAAACTTCAATGCATTCAGACTTAACTCCATAATCTTCAACCTATTGCTTTATCTAGAGGACTTGAGCAAATAGCTACCTATGGCCTGTATATAGCTTCTGTTATGGATAGTGCAATAAATGTTTACTTTTTGCTATACCACAAAACAATGTTGTCTCCGAGAAAGTGGCATCCTCCAGTAGTGTTTTTCCTTTCAAGTTGGTCTCTTCCATAATATACATCAGTAAATCCTCTTAGAGAGAAATCTCCACTATGGGGTACCATAATCTAGCATTTATGGTTCTCAGAAGATATCTTAGGATTTTTTTACTACACTGAGATGAGATTCTTTGGGATCACTTTGATATCATGCACAATAGCACACAACATAATGAGTGTTTGGCATACTTACTATCAGATATATAAGGGATCCAAACATTCCTTTGAAGAGCTTATGATCAACCTTCTTTCCTTCTGAGTATTTACTGAGAATTGTGTTTGATGCCATAGGAGTTGACATCTCATTTCCTTCCTCCATTCTAAATTTCTTGAGAATCTCCTTTGTATATTTTGATTGGTTAATTAATATACCATTAAAATTTCCTTGATTTGATATCTAAGGAAGAAGGTCAGCTCTCTCATCATAGACATCTCAATTTTATTCTTTATTTGAAATCTGAATTCCTTGCATAGCTTGTCATCAACAGCTCGAAATATAATATCATCAATATATATTTATACAAGAAGAATATCCATGTTTCTTCTTGTAATGTACAGAGTTGTATCTATCTTTCCTCTAATGTAGCCTTTGGGGATGAGGAAGCTTGTTAGCCTTTCATAACAAGCTCTAGAAGCTTATTTAAGACTATATAAGGCTTTCTTCAGTTTGAAAACATGACAATGATGTTTTTCATCTTTAAATTCAGGTGGCTGCTTCACATATACTTCTTCTACTATAACTCTATTGAGAAATGCACTTTTAATAACCATTTGATAGAGTTTGAAGCACATGTGAGATGCAAAGGCATAGAGGATTTTGATGGCTTCAAGTCTAGCTACTAGAGCAAATATTTCATCATAATCAATTCCTTTTAGTTGATTATATCCTTGAGCAACAAGTATTGCCTTATTGCTAAAAACATTCCCTTCTTCATCAAGCTTGTTTTTGAAGAATTCCAATTATTGATTTATTCTTTGGTGCAAGAACTAGATCCTAGACATCATTTCTAGTAAATTGATATAGTGCTTCTTGTATGGCCATCATCTAACTCTCATCATGTTCAGCATCTTCAAACTTCTCAGGTTCAATTATAGATACAAATGTTGGATGACTTATCATTCTACTGAGTTGTCCTCTGGTGAGTACAGGATTCTGAGCTGCATCAAGAATGAGTCTTTCTAGATAATCCTTCTTAGTTCTTGTCCCTTTTGGAAGGTCATTATGAGCTGGATATTCTTTTGTTGAAGTTGATGGATCTCCTTGAGCTCCATTTGAATAGTTTAGCTTAGAAGGATCATCTTCTGTTGAATACTCCCTGTGTTCTTGGTTAGAGGAGTGTTTACGTGAGATATGTTCTCCATCATCCTCTAAACCACTTCTCTTGCCTGCACCGGTTAGTTTCAACGAAATCCTCATGTACTAATTCTTCAAGAGAAGTTGTTCTTTTAACGAAGACTCTGTATGCTTTACTATGTATTGAGTAGCCATGAAAGATAGCCTCATCAAATTTCCTAATTGTTCTTTATTTTAAGCATAAAACATTTACACCCAAAAGCCTTAAAGTATCCAATCTTGGGTTTCCTTCCTTTCCAAATTTCACAGGGTGTTTTATCAAGTACAGTTCTAATGTTAACTCCATTAAGAATGTAGCATGTAGCGTATACTACTTTAGCCCAAAAATACTTAGGTAAATTGTTATCATTGAGCATTGATCGAGCCATTTCAAATATAATTTTGTTCTTTCTCTCAACAACTCTATTTTGTTGTGGAGTGAGAGGAGCATAGAAGTTGTGCTCAATACCTCCGGCATCATAGAATCCAACAAATAGCTTATTTTCGAATTCTTTGCCATGATCACTTTTAATTTTTTAAGGTAAAAAGTTTTGTTAAACTTCAACTCTTCTTTGGTTATCAAACAAATATCTTTTCCTGATTTGTCATTTATATTGATGATATACACACTGTTAATTCTAGATGCATAAAGAATGGTTTGATTTGACTTACATTCAATGATGGAACATCTTTCTGAGTTAAAGATGACTTTTCTTCCTTGATCACATAGTTAAGCCACACTCAAAAGGTTAAACTTTAGGCCATCTACTAGGGAGACTTCATCTATTTTGATTTCAGATCCTATGGTTCCTTTACCAATTATCTTTCCTTTCTTGTTGTCTCCAAAGCCTACACTCCCATATCTTTTTCATTCATGGGAAATGAATGATCCTTCATCTCCTGTCATTAGTATTAAGCATCCACCGTTGATGTACCAAAGTTGTTAATCTTCTATGGACCTAAGACTTACCTACAAAAGAAGATGGTTAGAATCATTGAACCTAGTTTCCCTTGGTTTCGAGTGCATTATAAACTAAATCAGGCCAAGTATATAAATCATAATATCCATTCTTATGTCTACACACAGTAGTTATCTGATTCTTCTTTCCACAGAAGTTGGAGTGAAGGTTGAATGCCTTCTGCTGTTAAGGTTGTGGAGGAGGACACAGATCAAAAGGCTCCTATATTTGTTTCTTATAAGGAAACAATCTTCTTTTGTTAGATAAATTCCTTTGATTTGTCCTCTGACTATTTTCTCTTCTTTGGGGTGTGTTGACCTTATAATGGTACTTGAATAATTTTAGGAGTTTTTCACTAGATGTCGAGCTTGTTTTTTAGGCAGAACCTTTTGGTCATTCTCCTTCTCAGTAACCTTTGAATTTTGGACTTACTCTTTCATCTAAGGGTTGATTGTGTTAGGTAGAGTTATTTTTCCTAACAGATGTCCATCTATCATCATCAATCTTCTGTTAAGTTCTGTTGCATTGACTCCCACCAGAACCAGTTCCTTCTTATCCTCTTCTACATCAGCCTCTAGTTCTCTTTACCTTTTGTAGAGAGCATTTGCTGTGTTATCTTTGACTTCGTCATGAATGAAAAATCCTCAAATTCTTCTTCAAAGAGCTTCATGTGATTTTTGTTTTACTTCACCATCTTCTAAATTTGTATGAGCACTTGAATAGTTTCATCAAGAATTTTAAAATTAGATTTACCTCATCATTTTGGTATGATTGATTTCTAGATTGTTGATTTGATGAGGACATCCTTTATGTGCTATCATCACATGATTCAATGATTGGAGCTACATCATCTACTGCCATGAAGCATATTTGAGCAGTTTCTTCTTCACTTCTTCACATGATTCAATTTTCATTCTCACTATCACTCAAGGTAGCCACCATTACCTTTCTGCTTTTATCCTTTCTTAACTTTGGTTAGCTGGATTTTATGTGTCCTTCTTGATGACATTTAAAGCAAGTGATATTCTTTGAGCTTTCTCCTTTGGGTTTATCTTTAGAGGATCTGAACTTAGCGTTTGTGAAATCCTTCTTCTAATATTCTAGCTTCTGAGGAAAGCTTTCCTTCTTTTGGAACTTCTGAGGAACCTTTGAATTCTTCTTCATGAATTTTCTAAATTTCCTTGCTAGAAAAGCCGTCTCTTCATCATCTTCTAAGGAACTGTTAACTATAATCTCAGCTTTGAGGATGATGGCTTTCTTGCCTTCAGCTTTTTCCTTTTCCTTATTTTGGAAATTTTGCATTGATATTTCATGAGTTGTTAGAGATCCTATCAACTCATCATACTTATAGGTGGAGAGGTCTTGAGCCTCTTCTACTATGATTTCTTTGCCTTCCAATCTCTTGTCAAGCTTCTCAAGATCTTATTTACTAGTTCCTCCTCTAAGAACATCTTTCCAGATGTCGATGAATCTGGAGTTCATGCTGGATATTGACTCAATTTCTTCCATCTCGAACAGCTCATAGTATCAGAGGTTTTGATTTATCTTTGATTCCTTCACCTTGTCGGTTCCTTCATATGTTACCTCTAGCTTTTTTCAGATCTCCTTGGCCCTTTCACAACCTGAAATTTTGTTATATTCTGCTGAATCTAAGGAATAATGAAAAAAGTTAATAGCAGCTACGTTTCTCTGAAGTTTCTTCATATCAGCATTATTATATGCACGTTCAAGTTTAGGGGCTATTATTCCATCCACTATAAACGTGGGTATGTATGGTCCATTTGCTATTGCAAGCCAAGCATACATATCCTACAGTTGGATGAAATTTTTCATTCTATTCTTCCAGAATGTATAATTCTATCCGAAGATAGAGGAGGTATAGACACAGATAATCCTTCTGGGAGAATCTGTGTAGTCTGGTTTCTAGGCAGAAGTTTCATGTTGTTATCACCCATGATGATCTTTACTCAAGATTGATTAAATCTTTTAAGTGGGTCTATCTCTGATACCAATTGTAGGATCTAATAGGGTGATAAATATATTAGATGGGGTGAATTACTCTTTTTCGAGTTCTTTACACAGCTTAGAGGAGCGGAATTTACCCTCTGAAGCTTCTTCTAAGTAATAAACTAACTTGTAGTTTTTACTTGAATACCCTTTTTTGAATCAGATGAAGGATATACTTTGCAAGGTTAATCAATTTTTAACAAACAATAATATGAATGCAATGACAGTTGATATAAGAGGGATATTGCAAACACATATTTTTATCCCGGTTCAGCATTTGCCTAATCCAATCATTGGAAACTCTATCTAAGATTTAATTCACTACATAATCTACTTTTGGTGAATAAACAAACAACTACAATGCTGGTTGAAGTACTGTCTAACAAACTTAGTAGATTGGAGCTTTACCAATACAGAACTACCTTCCTTCTTGTATCTAATCCCAGAGCTTCTTACTACAGTGTTCTTTTCTCTTTTAATTTCTAAGCTCCCTCACACTAACTTAACTACCAAGACAGTGATTACAAATTTGTTTTTGAATGAAATAACACAGTTTATGAACTATGTTTCAGGGAAAACTCAATTATAAACAGATTCAGAATTAGTGTTTGCTTTTAGTGATTCATAAGTGAAGTAGTTGTAGAGTTTTTACAATAATTTGATTACTCATTTGATCAATAATACTTCACCAACCTTCTTCGCTAGAAAAAATCATCCTTTTATAAAGGGTAAGGATGCTTCCGTTGATCTTGGATAGTAGCCCAACTTTTTCCAGTCATCTCTTGAAGAATTCTGTTAATTTTCCCTCTTAGAGATAGCAAGTTTAAGTAGAATTCTCGCAATCACTGTCAAGGAAAATCTTGGTCCCCACAATATACGATTGTCTGCTAAGAATTGAGAGTGGATTATTTTTGCTCCTTTGATATCAACCATTTTAGTCCTTTTTCTCAAGAAGGAGCTTTTGGCGTGCGACAAATATAGTGTCAGCTCCCGTAAATTTTAATGTTGAATTACTTAAAAGTCCTTTGAGCCTCTTCTGATGGAAATGTTACTTCTAATAGTCGTTGGTTTAAGAGCTTTTCTTTTGATGACGGTAGGTTCCTTCTGAAGATTTTGGGGTTTTTCCACTCTTCTGAACTTAGAACCAACAAAACTTAATTTCTTAACGTAGAATCTAACACTTTTTTTACTGAAGAAGGATAGTCTTTATTAAATACGATCAGAAGCAATGGCATCCCTTATAAAAGGTGGACAAGAATCACGCCATATCCCCCTACTAGTTGAAGAATCAACCGCTTTAGCTAACAAATGGGCAGCTTGATTCGCAGACCTTCTAGCAAAAACAATTCTCAAGTTTGGTAAGTCTCTCAAAAGAGTCTTACAATCCTCTAAAATAGAGCCTAACGGAGCTAAAAATGAAGAAGCATTGTTTAAAGCATTGACAATCGCAAGGGCATCCATTTCTAGTATTATGTTTGACAACCGAAGCTCCTTGATCCAACTAAGGGCCTCCCTGCAACTCATAGCTTCAGCCAAAGAAGCATTACCGCTACCTTGGAGGAGTAGTGATCTCGCTGCAAGGACCCTGCCAAGGTGATCTCTCGCTACACACCCATGACCCAGCCTTTTCCCATTTTCAAAGAGGCTTACATCGACGTTGACTTTAACCCAATTTTCACTAGGCTTTCTCCATTTCTCAACAGTATGAGCCTACGCCCCTCCTTTTGCCTTGTTTGCTACCTTCGACTCCCTTAGAAAACCTAGCCCGTGCCTCGAGACCTGAGATGCAACTCGGAATCTACCATTCCAAACCCAATTATTCCTTCGTGACCAAATAGCCCACATAAGGCATGATGCCTTTTCTACCACCTCATTCCCTAGAGACAACACCCAACCCCACCACTCTTCCAAGCAAGAGATACTCACTGGCCAGCCACCAATAAGAAATTCTACCCAGACATCAAAGGAAAAGCTACAGGTGACCAAAGCATGATAAGTAATCTCATTACCGTCTCCACAGAGGGAGCAAGCAGCCTCGACTTGGACCTGATGAGACCGAAGCCGCACCATAGTTGGCAGGGAATCCGTTCCAATTCTCCACAGAAATCAGCTAACACGAGCGGGCAATTTCAATTTCCAAATCGATTTTCAAACATCAGGTTTAAAGTTTGAGGGGGAGAAGCCGAAATTGACTTTGATTCAAGAAGGCATAATAACAAGATTTAACTGAAAAGATACTATCTTGCTCAAACCTCCAGAAGACTAAATCTGATCTTGGAAACCATGACAAGGGGACTTGGTGAATCTGCTCCCAGTCTGTAGTCAATAAAAGGAAGCTCAAAAAAGCTTCATCCCAATCATAATTTGAAACATTTAGTAGGTGACTGACTTCTAACAAATGGCAAAACTGAAGGAAGAAGGAGTAGACAAAAGGAGGGAGGAGAAGAAAAAGAAAACACAAATTAATTAAAGTGAAGAACAATCGTGCAGTAGTGTTAGTTAGTATAACCTATGTTATTGAAACCGGACCGGATGTCGAACCGGTGAAGTAAATGGTTCAAGGTTTTATAGGTTCGACCGGGTTCAACCATTATTTATATTTTTATATGTAAATATTTAAATAAATATATATAAAAAATTATGCATTCATTAATCATCATGTATAAATTATAAATAAGCAAATAACTCACTAAATTTATAACACATTAAAAAGAAAATATAAAAAGGAATTAATAATATATA
>CATIWQ010196202.1:0-11656 GCA_949673415.1 Euphorbia schlechtendalii | reverse complement strand
ATGCATCATGTTAAAAATTTGTTCCAACCTTTTTAACCATCTTTCTGCTATAGTTGGATCTGTAGTTCCACTAAACTCTTCTACACCATTTTTCTTCAATTTATCAAACCTACGTTCCCTTTGAGCATATGGTGGAGGTTCCAGTACCCGAGAAACCTCATGATGTACACTCGATGCACCCGAATGCAAAGGTGATCTTATAGGTTGCGTTCTGACTGGTTCCTCTCTTCTCAGGTTAACATTTTCATTAGCCATATATAGAGGTGATAAAATGTTAAATATTAACATGTGCTAACTTTCTATCTGTATGCATATGATAATCCTGTGATCTTATCCCCGCTCTGATACCAACTGAAACAACCCTTACCTTACAATGTATAGTAATAAATTTTTTTACTTATATCAACAAAGGTTATCATACATATATTTATATCATGCTAATACTTGTGATCATTTGTCTATATAACAACAAACATATATATACTAAATCACACATCTTGACATTTATCAATTCTGTATGCTTATACTAGCGAGGAGAGAGAGTTTGAAATGGAACATAGCCAGCCAACCTTTCATCCACAATGTCTATAGGTAGTGAGCTTCTAGTACAAACTTTATCTATAGCTTCAAATCACTGAAAAATATATAACGATTTTAATGAGTCGCAAGCTTAATGAATATAAATACTCAATGAACTAACAATTTTACAAATTCACATATTTATATAATACATATTCAATGGATATTCAAACTTGTATACTAATGAATAAGTCATTTATTATTTACTGTGACATTACCAGCCAAACTATTACTCCGGGATACATGTAACATATAACAGATAAAAAATAATTCGTTGGCCAGCCTTATAAGCAATTTGGTGATCTTTTAATCCATATAACAGAACATGACCTTTCGGTTCATGTGAAACAGAACATGACCTTTCGGTTTATATAAAATAGAACATGTATTGCAATATTTTGGAAGGTATGTCTTTCCTTTTTCATTTCCTTCTGTCATTGTGCATGTACATATATCATATAGAATCATATATCAATTTCATCGAAATAATTCACCAATACATATATACACATTCATATTCACCATTCACAATAAATCAATTTTCATATCACACATATTCAAATATCTCATTTCAGAAATTCATTTGCAAATGATTGCCACATATCACATATTATCAAGTCATATCACATTTGCAAATGATTATCACATTCAAATATCACATATTATCAAGTCATAGCAATTTTAAAATCACACATTAATACACAATGAACACATTTCAATTGCAAATTCAATGTCAAGTTCATATCATATTTATACTCACAATATAACCAAGCTAATTCCCTCGGAAGCGACTTGAACCTTTCTCCGGTGCACTTTCAATATTCTGAGCTCCTATAAACAAATACAAACTTATATCATATTCTTATACCATGGATAGTTTCCTTTTTTCTTAATAATTATCCTACAATTAGAACTTTATAGTCTCATGACCTTACTAACTTCTAAAACCCATATCTCTTGAAACACTGATCCAAATACTCTAATTTCAGTTTCATTTAACTCTTAACTCATAATTACATAACATATAAAAAATTACAAAATCTTCCAACATATGTACAATTTATAGTGATTTCCTGCAAAAATCAAAATTGGTCCTATCAAGACCTTACCTTACTTAAAAATTCATAACTTTCAAAATACTAAACCAAACGACCTGAAACCATAGCCATCCTCTTTTTAGGACACATAGGTATTACATACTAAAATCTCAGAATCCTTCAATTAATATACTAGTTTCGGTGAATCAATCTTTCACACCCTGCATCTGTCCCCTTTCACCTGAGAAACTCTTAGTAAAACAACCATAACGTTCCGTACAAAGCTTAGATTGAACTCATTCTTTTTTTTCAAATAAACTAGACAGGTGAGCGTACAACATATCAAATTTTTAGAATTTTACAACTAGTATAAAAGCTATACTATTAGTTTGAATCCCAATCTACTTCTATGACTATTTTTCTCTGGACAGCCTGAATTAAATAAATTATAGAACAAAATCCACTAATTGAAAAATCCCCAAATTTTACAAAAAGAACCCTAACATATAGAGCTACTACTCTTCTTTGTATCATAACTCTGAATTCTATCTCTAACCCTACGAAAATCACCTTACAAAAATGAAAACATACATGGTTCTTGCTTTCTCTTCTTCCTCTTTTCTTCTTCTTCCTCTTTTCTCTTCTAACTAAGTTCTACAATTTTTCATCTTCTAGGATAGAATTTCTGATCTCTTCCTTATCTCATTCTATTTATACAAAGAAAATGACCAATTTGCCCCTCCCTTATATTGTTAATTACAAATACCAATACTTATAACTATACTATACTATACTCATACTTATTCCATACTAATTCTAATAAACAACTACTCCAAATAATACTAAAATATTGTAACGAACTATAATTATTTTTCCTCTAAAAAACATCCCGAAGTTATCTATTTACATATTTTATTTCGTATTTTATATAACTGAAACTAATGTCTAAAACAACATATGATATATAATTATACCATATAATAAATTTCATGACATATAACATATGTATCTAAATGTAATTAGATTTTATGAAATGGGATGTTACAAGGTTAACCTCTAGCGACTCAATACTTTGGGATCCTATGAGGTCACACACTTTGGATCTTCATCGGACTAAGTAAAGAACCTATAGACTGGGTCTGTGCCGGGAATATCTAGTTGTCGAATTTGTTAGAAGAATTATTAATTGGTTGGACCAAATAATTAATTAAAGGGAATAAAATGAAAATAGGAAAAATTCCATAGATTGGAGCAAGGGAATTTTCTCCTTGCAAGTGGGCCCCAAACGAACACAGGTTGTTCAAAGTGGGGCTAGCGCTAGCGCACAGAGTAAGCTCATGACCGCGAGTGGGCTGCAAGCCGACTAGGGCATTGCACGGGCAGCCCATAAGGTTTTGCCTTGTGAAAGACACTCGGGGTTAGCCCACGAGTCCTAGTGATTCGTGTGGCTGACCCACTAAGTGGGATGGAAATATTCCCATCCCGCTTTATGTTTGAGGGGGAGTCAAACACTCCCCCCTTTTCCCTATATATAGGCCTCCAACTGCTCTGTATTCTTTACTTCAACTCAGCTTTTCTCTTTGAGTTCGATAGCTCTTTCTTCGTTCGTTGTACGAGATCCTTCATGAGTTTCTCCAAACAATGAAGAATTCTTTTGAAGGTTTTTTCTAAAGTGAGTCTTCTTAGTTTATTTTCAGGTTGGTCTTTGAGCGGTCTAGTAGCTGTTGTTTACTAACGGGTTCTTCCTCAACAAGGTTTTGGTTATTGAAGATCCGTGTGGATCACTTGTAGAGGCAATCCTAGTTTGGAAGCTCATGCTAAAGAAGTTCTACCGAATTGCTCTAAGGGAACACCGCTAACAAAGAAAGAGAAAGCATGCATCAACTGGTAATGTTCTAAACTTAGATGCTAGGTTTCTTTTATAAGTTTTATAAATCTAAAAGCATCTATGGAATGTTTTAACTTAGATTATATCAATCATGATATGCTTAGGAGATCCTTAGATTTATTTTAAGTTTTGAAATTTCGCCTTATAACTTTTGTATTTTCAATTACTATTTTGATTAACTAGTAGTGGTATCAAAGCCTGCCTTATGCTATGCATGATTGATTATAATACGTTAAAATGATATTTTCTGTGAATTGATCAAAGTATGCTATGCATGACTTAGGTTTCAATTCCTATTATAGAAAATGATGTGATAACTAGATTAAGGTTTTGCTCAAACATTGTCTAGGTGATTATAATATAAATTAGCAATGTTTTACCACACATGTAAATGCTTTGATTGAGGGTCATTCCGTACTTCACTCAATTAAAGAACGAAATCTTTAAATCATAATTGTCTGTGGTACAACAAATCAAAGTGCCCATGGTTATTTTGGCAAGGATTTGACTTGACTTCTCATTCACTTGAAGGGAGGCCTCTCCTACTTGTAAATCTCCATCAGTATTAGATTCAAAAGTACCCAGGGGACTTTTATGACTTAATCGATTTCTAGTACGAGAATTGGATTTCGCATATGGTTTTACAAACGTGGTTTAAGTTATTAAATTAAAACTTATAGACATAGGTGCAATGACTTAAACATGGACCTTGTTTATTTTACATACTATGTGGGCTCTTGGAATAATGGAATGATTATAATATACCAGTCCTGAGCATGTTCTCTCAGAGTTAATAATTCCAAATAGCCTGAAATTATTATTTTCATAATCATATCCATCGTATAAGACCTAGACTAGGGTGAGACCAGTGACACCAATAAAATCCCTACAACAATATTAAGGCGGTATATAGTCTTCCTATCATAAGTCGTGATAAGAACCTTATTAACGGATGTAAGCACATGTATAACATGCATTCCCTTAACATGTGTTTGGTCATGAGACTAGATGGGGTTAATGCCTTAACCAAAATGGGTTAGTTGTTCATATTATTTGAGCTAATGCCAGATTGGAGACACATTTGAGGAGTCGTACAATTGGGTACGCACGTTTGAAGAAAGAGAACTCAAATGGATAAAAAATTGCATGAGATGCAAATGGATGAGTTTTAAACATAGTTGTCTTGTTATTGCTTGTCTTGCTATAGTGGGGGTTATGATGAGTGGCTATGGATGCTACCTACTAAGGAAAATTGGTTCAACAAAATTTCCCAAATTTAAATAGAATGGGCTATTTGAATGTCGAGAAAATTGTAGGAATTATGTGTTGAATTAAAGACCTTATTTTAAATGCATGTAAATATAATAATATCTAAACAAATTCTATCTTATATCTAGGTTGAATATGATCACTAATGAAAATACTCGCACTGACATCAGTCCTCTTATTGACATAAACTATGATGTTTATAACTTCAATGAGTGGTTTGAGAATGTTAGAGGAGTTCTTCAGAACTACTACCTAGATTATGTTTTGACTGATCCTAGTCCTAAACCTCCTTGTAAGAAAGCTTTTGCATGTGAGATGAATGATTATGAGAAGCACAAGGGAGACTGTGAGTTTATCACAAAACTCATGTTAGACCACATGCTCCCAAAGTATGCATTAGTGTACAAAGGGTTGGAACTCGCAACCATGATTCACCATCTCAAATTGGTGGAAAGTTTAGAAGATGAACTATTCCACAGTAGATTGCAAGGAGACACCTCAGTGGTAGAGTTGGTTATAAACATTTATGATAACTTGGAGAAATTGAGAGAGTTGGGAGTTGATTACAGTGAGTAGTCTTTGAGGGAAATAGTATTGAGGGTATTACCCAATAAATATGATTCTTTCAAGAAGATGCTCAAGGAGTATTCTCCCAATTGTACCTTGACCTTACTTATAAACTTGCTCGAGATTTATGGAATTGAGTTTAGAAATAAACTCAAAGAGCAAGCAAATGCTAAGGACCTTAAGTTGAAGAAACTAAAAGTTTTAAAAGTTAAAAGAAAGCTCATGAGGAAGTTAGAATTGAAGAGGGGAAATGTTTTTCTTGAAACAAGCTCATCAGATGATCATAGTTGTGGCTTGGATATTTGAAGGTATGTTCATGATAGAGTGTTTCTCTATAATGAGTCTACTTGGGTATTAGATACTGGTTGTGGTACACATAACTGTACTTCTATGCAGGGATTATCGAATAGTAGGAGGCTTGCAAAGAGGGAAATGGACCTAAGAGTTAGAAATGGAGCACGGGTTGCTGCAACAGAGGGATTTGAAATTTTATTTTTTAATAATAAATGTCAAATGCAACGTGATAATGTTCTTTATGCTTGTAGAATATTTGTGGATGACATTTACATTCTAGATACTAAAATCAAAATTCTAAGTATGAACATTGTTATGAAATCGAGATTGGATAATGAGAAATTCTCATACTTATGGCACTGTTGTCTAGGCCATATAAATGAGACTCACTTAGCTAAGTTACACAAATGTGGAGACTTAGGCCCAATGGAATGGGAATCCTATGGTGTGTGTGAACCTTGTTTAAAAGGGAAGATGACTAAGAAACCTTTCAAAGGAAAGGGTTAAAGTTCCACTAGTACTTTTCAAATAATACATTCCGATGTATGTGGTTAAGTGAGTGTTAAGACACATGAGGGTTTCGTATACTTCATAACCTTTATCGATAATTTCTTGCTATATGTTTATTTGTACCTTATCAAGCACAAGTCTAAGAGTTTTGTGAAAGTTAAAGAATTATCAAGACCCTTTAATCTGATCAAGGTGGTGAATACTTAAGCTAAGAGTTTCAGGATTATCTAAGGGAAAATGGTATTTTAACCCAGTGGACACAGCCTTATACACCCCAACACAATGGAGTGTCAGAAAGGAGAAATAGAACCTTATTTGATATAGTTCGATCCATGATGAGACAAGAAGAACTCAGTAGATCCTTTTGTAGTTATGCACTTGAGAGTGTAGTTTATATTCCAAATAGAGTGCCCTCTAAATCATTTGATCAAACTCAATACGAATTATGATATGGTAAGAAACCCGCTCTTTCTCACTTGAGAGTTTGGGGATGTTCTGCTTACATAAAGAGGATGAGTTTAGATAAGCAGGGTGTTAAGTTCGACATATGTCTATTTATAGGTTACCATAAGGAGACTATAGGGTATACCTTCTTTGATCCCATGGAATAAAAAGTCCTTGTTTCTAGAAATGCTCAATTCCTAGAGGGAGCATATATTTGCGAAAGCTAGTGGGAGCAATCTTGAGTAAGGCTCTCAAGAAGATCAAACAGACAATCAACTGATTATACCTACACCTGTTACACAAGATAGTGTAAGCATGGAATATCCTATTATAACCTGGACATTGCATAGGTCAGGCTGGGCTCCAATCGCTCCTGAGCGATACGGGCTTCTCATCACTGATGATAAACATCTCTTCCTTATGGATGATGATGAGCGCAAGACTTACAAGGAGGCAATCAAAGACTTAGAACCCGATAAATGGCTTACATCCATGAGGTTGGAGATGGACTCCATGTACGAAAATCAAATTTGGAGTTTGATTGATGCTCCAAGTGGGGTTAGGCCCATAGGATGTTAGTGGATTTTCATGAAGAAAACAAACATGGATGGTAACATAGTTACCTATAAAGCAAGGCTGGTAGTAAAAGGGTATAGTAAAAAAAGAAGGCATTGGCTACGATGAAACCTTTTCATCGGTGGCCATACTGAAGTCTATTAGGATACTCCTTGCCATCGCCGCTCATTACGATTATGTGATTTGGCATATGGATGTGAAGACAACCTTCCTTAATGAGAATCTGGACAGGGATGTGTTTATGGTACAACTCGAGGGTTTTACATCCAAGGATTGCTCAAAGGTATGCAAGTTGCAGAAGTCCATTTATGGACTTAAGCAAGCATCAGGGAGTTGGAATATTAGGTTTGACGAGATGTTATGAGAAATTGGTTTCGTGTCAAATGCTATTGAGCATTGTGTATATAAAAAGGCTAGTGGGAGTGCGATCATTTTCCTTGTGTTATATGTCGATGACATATTATTAATAGGAAATGATATTCCTTTTCTTCAGATAGTTAAGTCATGGTTATCAAAGAAGTTCTCCATGAAATACCTTGGAGAAGTAGCTTTTATACTTGGTATAAAGATCTACCGAGATAGATCTAGAAGGCTATTAGGTCTTTCATAAAGTACATACATAGATAAGGTTTTGGCTAGATTTAACCTTGAGCGGTCAAGAAAGGGTTATCTCCCAATGTCTCACTAGATTAACCTTTCTAAATTTGAGTGTTCAAGAATACAAGAGGAGAGACTGCACATGAATGGAATACCCTATGCCTCAGTGATAGGTTCCATCAAGTATGATATGGTATGCACTCGGCCTAACGTCTCATATGCGTTGAGCATCACGAGAAGATTTAAATCTGACCCAGGAGAGAAGCATTGGATGACTGTTAAAACTATCCTTAAGTACTTACGTAGGATTAAGGATATGTTTTTAGTGTATGGAGAAGGTGATATCACTTTGAAGGGATACACTGACATGAGTTTTCAGTCTAAAAGGGATGATTATAAGTCCTAGTCAGGTTATGTGTTTATGTTAAACGGAGGGACAATTGTTTGGAAATGTTTCAAATAGGATACGACAGCCGATTCAACCACAAAATCAGAGTATTTAACTTCTTTGGAAGCGCTAAATAAGCTGTCTGGCTTAAGGGATTTATTGGTGATCTTAGTGTGGTGTCCAACATTGTAAATCCAATAGTGGTCTATTGCGATAACAATGAGGCTATTACTCAAGCAAAGGAACCACGGTCTCGTCAGTAAAATGAACATGTACTTAGAAAATACCATCTCATTCATGAGATAGTAGCCATATAAGATATAAATTTGGAATACATCATGACGGATTAAACTCTAGCGGATGGGCTAACTAAGCCATTGACTCAGGTTAAACATAACCAACATGTTAATGAGTATGGCATGAAGCACATGGGTAACTGGCTTTGGTGCAAGCGGGAGATTGTTAGACATGATGTATGCCCTTGAGGTAATTAGGGCGATATATCTTTATTAGCTATAATGTGCAAATGGTTTCAGATTATTATTAATAATAATTAATGCATCTTTGTTGCTTATCAATGCTTTTAATTTTCCTTATGTATCTCGCTAGTATCATATATGTATAGTATTAAATATGTATATGTGCATTGATGAGACAAAGCCCGTGACTACTTCATAGCGTAAACGTGCGAGGACATGTGGTGTGAGAACTGCACATACGTATTACTATGAATAGTCTCATAATCCCTACTCATAGTTTCATTGAGATTGGACATCAATGGAATAAATAGATTAGCATGTGTAAGCTTACTCCTCGAATCAGATCCAAGCAACCGATCTCACGAGCTGAAGGTGGTACCTTGAGTTAACACATCAATGTATTCGAATAATAGATTGAAGACCGCTATAAGACAGACACTCGGAAATAACTATATCTATGTGTTGGTGTCACATCTTATTATAGTAGCAGTACAAGTATCCTCATACCTAAGATACTGGTTAACTTGTGTAGGAGTTGCTATACTTTGGGTCATATTTATTCATACCTTGGCGATTAGGATGACACGGGTTATTACGGATATAGTGATGATCACATGTTGGTAAGCCTAGTAGTCACAATGGGATCCATCGCTCATGATATAGTGATATAGTGGGAGATGTACCTTAGGGCCCCTTGTTTAAGTGACACTCATGAACCTCTGATCAGAGTATAAGATTGATAGAACGGGTTTCTAGTTAATCTTGATACATAATGGCTAAGTGGTGTTCTTCATAAACAAGTATAATTTCGGGATAGCTACGGCTATTACATGAGCTGACACTTAATGCTTGATGGAAGGAGTGTATTGTATTGGTTACTACTACAGAATCGGATCAAGTCACAAGCATGTGACATTCCAAGTATTGGGGGATCATACACCTTTGCTAGAAAGCCCATTTGATCATCCAGAGATATCAGGTTCCATATCGGTTTGGAACATTGAGCCTAAAGGTTCTTGGATGGGAAGCCAAGTTTAAGTTAACCTCTAGCAGAGGTCACACACTTTGGGTCTTTATCGGACTAAGTAAAGAACCTATAGACAATGTTTATGCCGAGAATATCTTGTTTGTCGAATTTGTTAAAAGAATTATTAATTGGTTGGACCAAATTAATGTTTAAAGGAAATAAGAAGAAATAGGGAAAAATTGCACATAGCAAAGCAAGGGAATTTTCCTGTTATGAGTGGGCCCCAAACTAACACGGGTTATTTAGAGTGGGGCCTGTGCAGCTACCCCATGAGCTGAAAACTCGTGGGCCACAAGTGCAGGGTAAGCCCGCGTGCGGTAGCGGGCTACAAGCCCGCTAGGGCACTGTGCGGGCAGCTCGCAAGGGCTTGCCTTGTGAAAGACACACGAGTTTGCTCACGGGTCCTAATGACTTGCGTGGCTAACCCTCTAAGTGGGATGGGAATATTCCCATCCCACATTGTATTTGAGGGGGAGTCAAACACTCCCCCTTTTTTCCTATATATAGGCCTCCAACTCCTTTTTATTACTTACTTCAGCTCAGCTTTTCTTTCTGAGTTTGACATCTCTTTCTTCGTTCGTTGTGTGAGATCCTTCATGAGTTTTTCCAAACAATGAAGAATTTTTTTAAAGGCTCTTTCGAAAGTGAGCCTTCTTAGTTTATTTTCAAGTTGGTCTTCGAGCAGTCTAGTAGCTTCTATTTACTAACAGGTTCTTCCTCAATGAGGTTTTGATCGGTGAAGATCCATATGGATCAATCATAGTGGCTATCCTAGTTTGGAAGCTCGTGATGATGAAGTTCTGCCGAATTTCTCTAAGGGAACACCGCTACCAAAGAAAGAGAAAGCACACATCGACTGGTAATGTTCTAAATATATTTGTTAGGTTTCTTTTATAAGTTTTATAAACTTAAAAGCATCCATGGAATGTTTTAACTTATATTGTATCAATCATGGCATGCTTAGGAGATCCTTATGTTAATTTTAAGTTTTGAAATTCCGCCTTGGAACGTTTGCATGTTCAATTACTGTATTGGTTAACCAGCAGTTCTGTGGTTGAAAGGATTTAATTTATAACTTGGTTTTGATCAATTTAATGTTAAAGTTCACTGTGATTCACTAGTGCAAAAAGGGCTTATAGGGTCGCACTATTTGCGAGGCTTGTAGAAAAAATCGTTGATGAAAGTGTGGGCAGAGTTGACGTTGGGGTTATTGCGGACGGTTGTTACGTAACAACCGTCCGCAATACTAAATTGAGTATTCTGGATGGTTGTTTTGTAACAATCGTCTGGAATACTCAAGTGTTTGGGATAGTAAAAGGAGTATTGCAGACGGTTGTTACGTAACAACTGTTCACAATACTAAATTGAGTATTCCGGACAGTTGTTTTGTAACAACCGTCTAGAATACTTAAGTGTTTGGAATACTAAAAGGAGTATTTTGGACGGTTCTTTTGTAAGAACCGTCCGTATTGTTCATTATTAATTTATGCAAAGTTTTGGTGTTTCAGTCACGAAGCAAACCCAAACCCTCGTTTCCTTCTCTACAAAAAAATCCTTAATCAACACCACACCATTCTAATCTTCTAATCTTGTAACTCGATTTAGATTGATACATAAGGAGAAGCAAATTTTGAATTTTTTAGTAGAACCGGTCAAAGGAGATTATATATTATAGGTAGATAGATAAAGATCTGAGTCCAATCGATCGATGCACTAATGGGTGCTGCCGGCTCTAAACTCGAGAAAGCTCTCGATGACCAGTTCCTTGAAGGCGAGCGATACTTTGGCCTTGAGAATTTTGGCAACACTTGCTACTGTAACAACTTATTGCTGGTTCATTTTCCTCCTTCGATTATATGTTCTAGAGGATGGTTCTATAGGGTTATTTATTTAAAATTAGGCTGTAATCAATTTTCTTCTGAGATAAATGAGTTATCATTTACTTTTGTTGTGGCTAATTCTATAGCTTGCAGTTTCCTTGGTGCGTATGTTTAATCTTAA
>CATIWQ010196138.1:0-14085 GCA_949673415.1 Euphorbia schlechtendalii | reverse complement strand
TATTTACTAAATCGTAATAATGTAAATATATAAAATGGAATAAAACAAGTTTTTATAATATAATAATATAATTAATAATATAAATAATGAATTGGGGTTTTAAAGTCTTAGTAGTTTGAATATATTAGAAAGTTTAGTTTTGTGAATGAATTAAAATTGGGTCTTTCAATATGAAGAATTGCTAGGAAACGGTTTCCGGAATTTACGGAACGAGTTTTCAACTTTCATTAATTGCAGAAATGGCCCGGAAACGTTTCGTAGGGGTATCCTAGGGTTTCCATTTCCGAAACGGATGGGAAACGCGGAAACGGCATGTCACAGGAGTTTCCGTGCTTCATAGTTATCAATTTGCTCAAATTTGATTGTATTAGTTAATACTATTTCAGGCCATACAAGTGAAAGCTACAGGATCAATGACTTGAACATGGAAGCAGCAGAAGCTTCAGGAGATGAAGAGGATGATGTTGATTGGGAAGAGGGTTGAATGGTTAGCCAGCATTGCATGGGAACATTGATTACAAAGTCAATGTGCTAGGTAATTTACAACTTATTTTAGTATGTTCATTCATTCATGGAGATTCATCTCCGTAATCAAGATTTTAGCCCTTTGATTTAAGAAGACTCAGGATACTGCGTTACAATTTACAACCCTTGTGTTTAGTATATCTCCTTTTGACTAGTAGTGTTTACTTTACTCCCTGGCCCCTGCAGATTCCTTACAAAATCATAGTTCTTTGCAACGTTAAGTTTACTTTTTTTTTAACTAGGTTAACAAAATAACTGTAAAATTACACCTAAATATTTTGTTTAATTTGTTAATATTGTTCCTGAATGCTTAGTGTTGTTGTACTTCTCTAGGGAATTGTAGATGAGGATCGTGGGTTGAACACCCAGATCCTTCCTTAAAAAACAAACTCTAAAGAAGTCTTGCGGTTAGGGAGAGAAATCTTGTTCATGAACTTCGCAAACGTGTCTTAAGGTTTAGTGGTTTCAATACTCAAGACTTTTTATTTGTAAATGGTGAAACAGGACACAAGTTTTTTGATGGATTTGTGAGATTTTTTGTGCTCTCTTTTTAAGTGAAGTTTAGTTAGATTTGGGCAATGCTCCTTGACTCCATTTTTAGTTTGTCAATTTGTTGGGTAGAGATAAATAATAACTGTACGTCCTCTTGTTAGTTAAGTGTATAAGGGCCTGTTTGTTTTTGTTTTTCTAGCTGCTGTCCCAATAAGTTGCTCTCATAAACTTTTAATATATTACATATTTTAACTTTGAACACCACATTTTGGTCCTTCATACTATATAATTAGGAACTGTCTGACTTGTTTTTTTCAAAATCAACTCTCCTGCTTGTAGCAAAAACTTGAAAATTGAGCTTTTCGGAAAAGCAGCCTGGGAAAGCAATCTTAAACAGGCCATAAAACTGGTAAATTTTGGTCCATGTTTTATGGTTTCCCGCACAAATAAACATGAATTAGGAGATGTTAAAGGTAAGAACAAGAGGCAAGTGGTAGTTTTTGTCAATACTTTTGGTGTGCGACAAAGTTTTGTAAGAGAAAGCTTACAAAGCTTTTGCTTTTTTGGTGAATAAAAAGTGGCTTTCAAATTTGATTGTACTTGGCTCAATTAATCATTATGATTAATAGTTTTACTTTTATTCAAAATAATTTCTAGACCCACCAAATATTATATTAGAAGAACAAATTTGCCAGTCAAATCTAATCCCCAATAATCATAGATGTGTTATATATTTTATTGATGTATGAAAAGTAAGACCATAATGTAACTGTTAATTATTTTAATTTTGGGGTTGGGTTTTGAATAGATGCCGACTTCGCCTTCAAAGTTGGTATAATTTTTTTTTGTGAAAGTCAATAAACCCAAAATTTAACTGCTCCTTTGACACTCACTTCCAAAAGAAAGAAAAGTAATAGATGTAGAAGCGTTTAGGGTTGTTTTTTCCAGTTTATAGAATTGTTTTCTGCTTGCTTTTTAAAATACTTCGAAGCATGTATAATAACTCTGCTATAATACTTTTAAGGTCGAATACTTTTTTACCTTTCTAAACTTGGTACAAAAAGTCTACTGCCTCTCAGAACTTTTAAAAATTTCTCTTAGTTCTTTGAACTTGGCAGAATTACATTAATTTACCCCTTAAACATGGTAGAAATGTATCAGTTTTGCTCTTTGAATGTCACGTAACAAATTCTGTTTGGTTTGACTTTTTAAAGATGTTTTTTTTCTTACCCAATTAAAAATTGACAATTGATATTCAAAAGGTAAAATGATACATTTTTAAGGTAAATTGATATACTTTTACCACGTTCAGGAGCTTTTTAATAAGGCAAATGTGTGAATTGCAGAAGCCATTTTAGCCATCCACGTGGAGGGTGATAGTGTGCATTGTGTATGATGAGGTTCATGTGTACCTTGCAATAATATGTATTTTATTCCGAAAATAAAAAGTCCATTTCCATATCCGAAAGCTAAGGAAAATTGGAAAGGAGTAAATATTAAAATATAAAGCTTTGGAGGGGGTGAAAAAGCACAATCTACTATTATGGATCTTTGCCTTCCCCGACCTTTTGTATTAAATTTCTATTTGCCTTAACTCAACCATCTTAAAACCACGAGAATAATCTCAAATTATACACACACTGCCGCGTAACGTGTATCTGAGAATTATACTTCAAAATCCAATTCTCATACACGTTATAATTATTATTTTATAATTAAACAAATAGATTGAATATATGCAATTATATTAATAAATAAATGAAACAGAATTGTGCATGAATTGGAAACATTTGGCCAATAAAATTGCTCCACAAAAATTCATATACCTTTACTTATAATTAACCACTAAAGTACGTACGTACGCAATTTCAGCAATGGCTTGAAGAAATAAAATTTGTTGTTTACTAATATACACGACAAAAATGTAATTTTAACCCAATAATGAGATGGAAATGATAATTGTAATATGCTTTTATTTGATAAAAAAAAATATATTAGGTCGGTATGTTATTAATCAAATCAATGTGAATATGGGTGTTTCTTAAAACTTCAACTTTTCAACTTTTAACTTAAAAGTGTCTTATAAGGAGTTTTTTAATTTATAAGTTACACAATGAAATGTTTCTTATAACTTTTTTTAACTTAAAAGTTAAAAACAAGATAAAAGTTAAAAGTAAGTTATACTTATTTTTTAAAAAGTTACTTACAAAACATAAGTTGAAAGAGTAGAAGTTTTGAAAAACACCCCTATATTATGTGAAATTGATATTTATCCTTCGTTTAATATTCCTTTTGATGTTGAAAATTTATCATTCTAGGAATTTTATCAAAATCAATAAAACATTTATTACACTATTAAAATAATTAATTTATTATAAAATTATCTTTCTTCTTAATTGTTACCTTATAAATTCATTTATATTAAATCTTTTTCTTAATTAATATAATGGTTAATTAGGAAAAAAGTGTTGAATGTTGCGTTGATATGTGAAAATGATAAACAAAAGAGAAAATAAATGTTGAATAACACAACAAACTATCGACATCAAAGATAGATAAGCCAAATATAGTTTACACCTCTGATTGGTGATGAATGTATATAGTAATCATAATCTAGAAAACATTTAATGTGAGTCTTAGCTTAGAACACTTAAACACAATCGTTCTATATGTTAATAATTAATAAAAAAATTTGTGATGCAACTTAAAGGGAATTTGTGCACTTTCGTCATGGTTAAAGTTATATAGATCAATTTTTAAAGTTCAAGACTTGAATAGTGTCGATTCAATAGCCGTTCAACTTGGTAAATCGAAACACTTAAACCATATTTGTCATACATATCAATAACAAATAAAAAGTTAACATGTTAGTTTTAAGGATTTAATTGATGCAATTTTACCAAATTGCATTTGAAATTTGGATTATCCAAGCTAGTAAGTGGTATCCTTTTCAATTTATAATTAAATTGATCTATTTCTGTTAGACTTTCGATAAAAATATATAAATACGTGGTATCGAATATAACTAAACAATAACATAACCTTATTTACAAGTTAAAAAAACGCACATTATGTTCTCCTAATAGATAGATACATAGGTGGAAGGGTTTGACAAAGTGGAATAGTAGAATGGTCTTAGTACATGATAAACTACAAAATAAAAAGTTGCTTAAACGGAAAGCAAGCGTAACTTGCATTGTAATGTGGGAATTAGAAGAATTAATGCTCCACATTTTCATTTAATTCTATTTTCTCCCTCTTATTCCCCTCTCTCTCTAAAATTCCACACCAAATCCTATCAATTACTTGCTGTCATTTTCAATAAAAAAAAAAAAACTAGAGAGAGAGTCATGGTCTCATGCAATCAAATGGTAACACTATATTTCAACATTATGCACCATTTCAAATCCTACTATTCTTCCCATTTCTCAACTTCATTATTTGGTTTTCATTCTCTCTTCTCCTTCTTTCCTTGTTCTTCTTGTTTCATGTAATTTCCATCAATTTTTATTATCATACAGTGATATATATAGTGTTTAATTAGGTCCTATGATCACTTCATTATTAGCTCATCCATGAAAAACCCTCATTTCTTTACCGCAGTTCTTTCTCTTTCTCTTTTCTTTCTCATATTTTTCCATGTTTTCTTCTCTTTCTTTTCACCTAATAATTCTTCTCATCCTTCTAATTTAATTCATGGAAAAATGTTGGCTTCCAATTTTGATTTCTCCCCTTTTCTCAATAGACACCGACTCAGCCACCACCACCATCATCGCACCCAAGCGCCTATCTCCAAAACCGAGATTGATCCTCGTTACGGTGTTGAACAACGAGTTGTTCCTACTGGTCCAAACCCATTGCACCATTGAGGTTTTTTTTCCTTTGATTTTATTTTGCTATACAATTATAAAGTAATTTGTATTTATTTGTAATCATCTTATTTATTCTTTCATAAAAAAATTGCACAAAAAAACCCATGTCCAATGGGGTTTCTGGAAAATATGTGTATGGTTCTGATGAAATTTAGAGAATGAAAATACGTTCAATGATTCGTTTGATTTATTTATTTTTATATGTTTTTGTTAATAAAATACGTATGAAAATGCTTGGTTCTGCACAACAATGTATAATATCTTAATAGTTCAGTCTCTAGTACTCTCTGTATGATCAATAATTGCCACACAGAATTACATGCTTGATCATGCAAATTAAAAATTGGTATAACTAGTACAATTTAATTTATTAATTAAGGGTGAAAAAGAAGCAACAGCACCTGGGACGGCACGGCATGTCGTAGGGAGTGGAAATTTAGCATGAAATGCGGTTATTTGCTTAAATTGAGATTAGTTGTTTAATAAAATAACATAATTAATTATGTGAATATATAAAGGGTTGACTAAAATGAGATGTGAAATTAGTTGAGATAATGGACTTAGTGGCATAACTGGCAATTGCTTATTTTACAAAATTTCAAAATGTGGTAAGCGATGAGAAATTGCATAGGATACCCAATTGGGTTATTTTGCTAAAAAGGTCAAATCCCAACAGTTTTAGTTGTGCTGAAAATCATCATTAAATTCGAGGTTAGTTTAGATAGGGTTTAAATGCGAAACCAACTTCATTGTTAGTGTTTAGTCTTTTTCATGAAACTATTAATGACGAATTTGTTGGTTTGACTTTGGGTTATTGGCAACCCCACTTGATGATGCTTTAATTACATATTAGAGTCGTAATATTAATCATCAATAATTAGAGGATTAATTGAAAATGTGAAACTTGAGTTGTTTATGTTAATTATTTTTGGTATTATAGATTTTAAAATTGAAGTTGCTTCGGATCCCACACCAAGGTTATGGAACGCTCAACGCAAGTTTAGTATAAGAACCAAACTGATCACAGAAGAATTGATGAGATAAATGGATGATGTTGAAACCAAATCAATTCTTGATTCAAGTTTGGTTAATTAGAGCCAAACTGAATTACATCAGTTAGAGACGAAACAAAATTTGTTTTATAAATTTATAGCCCGATTAATATCATATATGTAATGAATTTACTTACTTTTTAAGCATAAAATAATTTATGTGTGGTTGTATGAATTCTTTCTATTTAGCTGGACCACCATTCAGACTGAAAGGAATAGTTGGCCATGGTTGGTTGCACAAAACATGAAACAAGTCCACCACTACCTTAAGAAATCAATTTTGGCCCCTTAACTTAGCAATTGAAATAACATTAATTCAAAACGGACAAAAGTTAGCATAACATTGTGGATCTACTTCAAATTCTGATGCCAAGCTGGCAAGATCATCATGCTACAAGCAACCTTAAAGGTGGTAAAATCGACCCTACATCGAACTTGGGAAGCATGTAGTGGTGGCAGTAGGATCAATGGAGACAACCACCAACAAAAATGTTGATGATATAGTTGATAGATACGTCACAATGCAAGAGAGCAGGGAACACAGTTGTTTACCAACTCAACCAATCTTATTTTACTATCTTGGCCCTAAAGCCCACTATATGTGCCTGTTTATATGTT
Organism: Euphorbia schlechtendalii; assembly: GCA_949673415.1. NCBI lineage: Eukaryota > Viridiplantae > Streptophyta > Magnoliopsida > Malpighiales > Euphorbiaceae > Euphorbia > Euphorbia schlechtendalii. Next base: position 7,526 of record CATIWQ010196138.1, on the reverse strand, counting down.
CAAATCCCATTTGTTTAACATGCAATAGTGGAGGCAAAATGCCAAAACAATTAAGCAATTGATTCAGAAATAATTAATACCTTGTTGAATACAATGTGCCAGCTCCGTTTTGGTCACTACAATGCATTTGCCTATCATTGGCCGAGCCAAATGATGATAACTATCACTTTGCAAGTTAGGATTGGGGTGGAAATGATAAACAGCAATGTTACAAACAAAATATAGATTGGATTGACACAAGGGCAATAACTTTAAGGCTTCCATAATTTCATCGTGCTGTCTTCACCATATGTAGCGATTAGATTCCGATGTGGATGATGAGTCACGCCAATTACATCCTTTTCATGAACCTGCAAGTTTATGACCAATCACATCAGTTATTCATGGCGTAAATGGACGTAAACAAGTGGACTGTCAACTTTAAGATAACTTATTCTGGAGGAGGAAAACGAATCCAACTTTTATTTCTAAATTTTGACTAAAATAATGAAATCCACTGTATAACGTGGATCTGCCCTCTTTTAGAATACAGAACTGGATTCAGTTGAAATCTCAAGTTTTTTAACAAAATTTTGGACAATTCATATGGATAAGAACGCGACTGAAACTTGAAGGTCCATTTCCAAATGATAGCTGTAATTACCTTCATTAAATGCTCCAGTTTACCAGAATGTTGGCTGAAGCAGTATATGTTCCTGCAAAAGAAATTCAATAAAATTCATCAAAGCTTTGCCAAGTAAACTACACAGTAGTAAATAGTAATGATCACAAAAGCACCGGGAAGTACGGGGCACGAAAATGTATGGTAAAACTATATTTTCAGACATTAAAGATGCACCAATATTTCCTAGACTAGTTTTCTTGACTGCGTCATATATCATGCAAATTTAATCTGTTGACTGCAGACTACTCAACTTTATTGAGATAATTGTTCACTAAAAGGGAAGATAATGGATTCAAGTTTGAGTTCAGAACAGAAGGTATAGATTCTATGCTCAGTCACGTAAAATTGAGATAAGTAGGGAGCTTTGATGTAAATTTTTCATACCATATCAGTCACATAGCTACATTAATGAATAATTACACATTCATTAGCTTACTGTACACATAAAAAAAGCTGGGTGATTAAGATCTCACTAATGAGCACGGCAAACAAAGGTCTTCCTCCAAAAATGGAAGTCATACATAACATTTTTACGCATGTAGCTGTGTTCAGTCAAAGATATAGGCCTTAATATAAATAAATTGTACTAAGACAGAAAATTCCCAACAAGATTATATTTTCCAAAAGCCATAACAAATTTAATGATAATACCACAAGTCTAGAAAGCAATTGTATCATTTGATAAATGAAATAACAGAATGTTGATAAAGCTATATGTAAAAAAGAAACAAGATCTCACTTTCAAATTTGCAACTATTCAATCTCGATGTTCAGGATCTGCTGATAATGATTGCATGGATGCTAATAAAAAAATTAATGCAATCACTGCATTTCTTTACAGACAATTTACAGGACACAACTTAAGAGTCGACCAAACAACAGTATAAGGAGTAATCTTGTACAAAATGAACCTATCCTACTGGGTAGGAATTTTAAAAATCGATGAGCAGCTACATGCAACTAAACTTGCCCTTGACTTAAGTCTAGATTATATAAGAATTAGTCACCTAGACACAAGACAGATCCTTCTATTTCAGTCAGCTTAAAGGTGACATAAGAGGGTGAGACGGGCACAGCGTTAAGGTTGTTGCTTTGTGACCTGAAGGCCTCTCAACAAAAATGTGGAGGTAACGCAGGTACATATACCCTCCCAAACCCCACATAGTGGGAGCCTTAGAGGTGAAAAAAAAAGGAGCTAGATGCAAAATTCTTGCTCACAACTTAGCCATGTGTTAAAACCTTACCGGTTCTAAACTTCTAGACAGCAGCAGCAAATTAGGATAAGTTTTTAGATTCATTTCCTATTTGAATCTGAATGAATAGGTTAAACGAGTTACTTCTTAATTTCAGTTTCAGAAGTCGGAACTGAGAGTGGAAGTAGTTAGTTATTTTCAATCTTGGTTAGTAGTAGTCTTATCTCTTGTGGCCGTACTCCTATTTTCAGTCTCGGTTAGTAGTCTTACCTCTTGGGGCTGTACTCCTATTGAAATATGTTGCCTAGCTAAATAAAAGGGGAGGGTAGGAATTTTCTCTCTCTCTAACAAGCCCTGTCACACTTTGCTGATTTGGCACATTATATGTTTCTTTTCTTAGATATGCATGTGAAGCACCACCCATCACAAGCATCTGTGGTTGGGGCTGTTAAGTTCCAGACCTTGCTAAATACATAAAACCCCAATTATTGCCACTTGTGACTTGCCACATCCTGCAGCTCTTGCCTTACAATAAAAATCATTTTAAATTACTTTTTCTAGTTCTAGCTATGACCCACAATAAGTCGTAACTAATGCAAACAGAAAATGAAAACCACTCTTAATCTAACTGAGGCCAAAATTAAACAATGTGAATGATGAAAAGATATAACAATCACTTGAAACATGTACATCTGAATCGCATTCAAGGTACCCTAATTCAGATGCAGTCACAAGACTCATAACTGATCAAAACTTTATGCAAATCAGCAATGACGTCGTTATAACCCAGACAAGTAAATAGAGGATAACTTATCAATCCATTCAATAACTTTGAAAAAGAAAAGAACAATTTTAAGAAAAACCTGTCTTCGCCAACACAGTAGATCCACTCCCCTTTAGGTGATACACATGCCGCCACAAAATCTCCACCCTCTCTTTTACCAGATGAGAAACTCTTCACGACCTAAAATATAATTTGGAGAAAATTTATCACTTACCCCAAGTGGGACAAATGCAATATAAGAAAAGAACTGAATCTTCTAAATAGATCTTAAATTTAACGTAGTATTTTACCTTAACAGCTCAACTAAATCTCAGCAAATCCAAATGTTCAAGATGACGTGCGTTAATGTTTACATTTTTAACTTTTTTCTTTCGTCATACCTGTTTCTTTTGTAATGAAATTTTTTTGCGATAGAACACTCTTCTTAACTTACCATATTTAGCCCTTACATAAATGGATGCTTGCTAGAAATAAGAATTAAGAAATAATCATGAGAAAATAGCCCCACGAGATTCTGTCAATGTTAGTCTATACTGTATAGGTTTTTAAGGAGTTTATGTTTATTACTTCAATTCTTAGAACAGTCTTAAAGCATTACATTTTCTCATATCTATCGTCTCCATTAATACAAACCGTTGGGAGGAAATTATTATTAATAAGGTATCACAATATATACGTCAGAAAATATCAAAAGGAAACCGATACATCACAAACATTTATTTAAAATTTTAAAAATAAATAACTTAGATGATTCCAAAATACAGCCATGAACAGGAAGTTCAAATTATAAGCACAAAGCAAATCTTAACTAACACCAAAAGAACAACCATAAGGCAACATATAAAATAAAACTAAATAAAAATTTGAAATTATAATGGATCTAGAACAGTAACGTAGGGTTGATATTTGTAACCCAAATATGAAGAAACCAGAAAACAACATCATGCACCAAGAGAGTGTCATATATGCTGGAAATTCATTTTAGCTACTTGCATAATTTTGAGGTTAGAAGCTACCTGCCCTTGAAGTGTCATAATGTATATTGCTGATGTCTTGTTACAAACAACAATATGTTCGGTGTTTTTTGGGAAAAGATGAACAGAGTTCACAGAAGCATCACCTCCCTAACCAATCAAACAAAGTAACGTTGAGGAATAAACTCACTGAAAAGAAGAGATGTGTATACACGTATATACAAATATTCATCGAATAAAGGATACAAAAACAAACTCATGCATTTAAATTACTCAATTCCACAAATACGCACAATAGAATATGAAAAAGTACCCTAAGTGGTGGCGGGGGCCTAAATGTATGGATGCACTCTGTACTCTTCACATCCCATACCTATCAAGATTGAGATTTTTGTAAACATGAGAAAAAATATGCCTTCATATTACAAGTTTACAACCAGAATACCAAAACTGCCCAAACATTTAGCAGGCTTACCTTGACTGTGCAATCACTGGATGCGGTGATAATACGAGTCCCATCACTTGTAAAGATGGCATCATTCACATAAGATGAATGTCCGCGAAATTCTTTCAATAACTTTCCAGATTTAAGGCCATGTATTCTACATCCAACAAGAAAAAATGTATCAATCAAATAACCAAGCCATAATCCCATGCTAGGTGGGGTATGGATCTTTTGGCACCATGAATCTCTATCAAGTGCCAAATGTTCGTCAAAGTGTAACAAACAAATCTTTCAAATGTAATTTTAGGTTTACTCCTCCACCGTTCTCTTACTTTCTATCATTAATTTTCACACTTCTTAACATCTAAGTCATCAATTAAAATAATGTAGAGAGTCGAAAAAAGTGATTCGTCAACTAACAAAAAAGATAATGCTAAAGTGTATATAAATATTTCCCAAAAACTGAGTAATAAACAATGCATAATCCAAATCAAGTGCAAGTTTAGGGTAATCAGCAGTGCTAAGTTTAAAAAACTATATAATGTGATACAGAAAGACCAAAAACAAACCTGGCTGTGCTGTCAAAAGATGTGCTTAGCAGTTGGCTTCCATCACGGGAGAAGGAAACACTAGTGACTCCTTGAGAGTGTGCACGTTCAAGACGCCGCAAGCATTGACCAGTCCTTATGCGCCAGACCTAATAGCATATGGCCACAAGCAAGAAAATGTTGATATACCTTTTTTAAGGCAATTTTTCTTTTCCTGCTAATAGATATCAATGTAGCAAATACAGCATATCAATGAGGTAAACTGCAATTATATTTCATATCAAAAAGTAATTATTGCTATTTATAGTTCTACAATTTGGTACCATAATGATTTTCACAAATTGATTAATGTGTGTCATAAAATGGTAACAGATGTATCTACACAAACTGATCACAATCAGAAAACATGGCTTATATGACACAAAACTAAACTCAGCATGAAAAGGCGGCATATTACTCCAAACACACAAGCCACTAACATGGCTAATACACATCCCAGAACGAGGTCCATCAGGCAAGTCTTATTTAAAGCTCCTACTAATTCCTTGAACATGTAAGACAATTTGACATTGACGTCAAAGACACAAATTTAAGAAAATCATAAAAGAGGTGTGTGACAAAAAAAGGGCATGTATCATGTTAATTGAGACCAAAACCAAGAAAATTAGAAAAAACTTACTTTGATTTTACCATCTTGGGAACCAGATGCGATCATCTCAGAGTCTCGACTAAAATCAACACAAAGGACAGGATCATCATGCATCATAAAAGTTTCCTGAAAACAATTTGCTTTTCATGAGTAAATTTACAGGATTGCAAAAACCTGCTCATCAAACTTGATAATTAACAAAATAAATTATATCACAATTGTTATGAAACATTATTTATCATTCAAATTTGAGTACCAATAGAAATAACAAAAAAATTGACACTTGATGCATGATTAAAGACAGATTTATATACGACGGGATCAGGTGATGTCCCTTCTTTTATAAAGGTAAGCATTTAGGATAAAGAATACATTTGTGGCAAACTTTTAGATAAGTGATTGGGAATATCATGGTAAAAAATGACCAGCGCATAGAGCTAAAAAGATCTAAATGTGTTGGAGATGTCTGCGAAAGTGACCCCATGATAAAAGACTCTCATGATTCAAGGCTTTGCAATTGAAAAGCTATGGATGAGAGATTTAGGGCCAGTTTGATTGTGTTTTCCCAAGCTGCTTTTTTGTAAAACTCCATTTTCAAGATTTTCCTATAAGGAGCAGAATTGATTTTGGAAAAACGAGTTAGACGCATCCTAATTAAATAGTATGAAGGACCAAAATGTGTTGTTCTAAGTCAAAATACATAGTCCTATAAAAAGTTTGTGAGAGCAACTTATTGGAACAGCAACTTGAAAAGCAATACCAAACAAGCCCTTAGCCTGAAATATAGGCTACAAAAGGTCAGCCCAGAAGATTTGAATTACGAACCATCTATGGTGGGAATATAAATGTTAAATATTCCCAAAGATCAGTTTTACGAAAGGTTAACAGCTTACGATCTATTTTGGCGTGAATTATGGTGTGCTGAAGAACACTAAAGTTAATTTCCCAATTCTATCCATGCCAGTGACAAATGTTGAGAGTGAAAAAACTTGAAATATGTTGACGGAACATAAAATATCTTACTACCTCTCATAAATGAGCAACGCAAATAGTAATCTAAAATTGGAGAACTGAAACAACGCTGACAAGAAAAGAAACCAAAAAAAACTCACATCAGCCTGATACTGAAGATCTTTCTTGAGCTTTCCACTTAGATAATCCCAAACCTGGCAGTTATGAGAAGTTGTTAAAGACCAATTTTCATTTAATGGAAGGGAAAAAGGGATACCTCAATAAATCCATCAACAGAGCATGAGACAAGAAACTGTCCATCTGGTGAGAAACGAGCACATTCAGCATGACTTTTTGTTCCAAACTGCATATCAAGAATTCAAAATGGATATGAGAAACTTACAAGATAAGAAAGATATGACATATGAAAAGGCATTGCTAAAAAAATCATATCAATTTGTATAAAGAATGATACATATATGAAATGTATGTCCAATTTGAAGATTCCATTTCACCTCTCAGTTCTCTTACAATTCATATAAAATACAAAGAGTTGCATGACTGTTAGAAACTTGGGCCAAGATCTAGGTTGTTTCTTGGGCTCATAACAAAAAAGCAAAAATGATAACATTGATCAAAGATGGAATTACTTCATTCCCCATTAATCCTCACGTGGAGTTCTTCTTGAGATTGATGTTACAATCAGGAACACAGTTAATACTATGGTAGCTCATGGAATAGACTCGGCCCAGATATAAAGTAGATAATTTGCTTCAAACAAAAAATAGTAAATCCTTATCAGATGAAAACAAACTTGTGCCGCTGCTAAAAGTGACCCTAGTGTTCTGCAAATTCAAAATTTTAGTACACATGCTTTTTGAAACAGTTGAACAGAGCATTAGTAGCATAGTTATTTACTGTAGCATGAGGCATTCTGACTAGCAAGATAGGAAAGATGCTTCTACAAAAATTGGGTCATTTTGTTCTTCAACTTTTATTCAAATGGTAATAAAATGCCACGTCATCTAACTTTAGTGATAGTGGAGTATGCATTTTGAAGTTTAATGAAGTTAGAAAAGTTGACATGTGAATGAACAGTCCATGAAAGAAGGGAATTCAAGAGAGAAAAACTAAAGCAGATATGTAGATATCAACCTTAATGGTGTGTGCAAGAGTTGTCGGGTACATGTCTTCTACGTCTTGTTTCATAGCAGCAGTTCCTCGAAACAAGTCAAACTGAGTTCCTGGTGGAAGCAACCCTGGAAATGCCATATAGAAATTGTAAATGAAAATGCAGTTGTCAGGAACATAAATAACA
>CATIWQ010196115.1:0-15562 GCA_949673415.1 Euphorbia schlechtendalii | reverse complement strand
AGTGTAGCATCTGCCAAATGGACAAGAGTAGAATTCAAATGGGTAACGTAATTTCTCAAACTAGGGAGATAAGCATACATAGAAAGAAAGGGGTAGTTAGATTTACCATAGATTCGTGGATTTAGGGTTATTGCTCAATTTGATTTTGAGAGGAGATAAGGAACAAGAAATAGAGAAGGGAGTAGTGGTTACTCCAGCCAACAAATGGACGATGACCGAAAGGGAGCGGTGGTCACTTCGACAAACTAATGGACGGCGGCGATATAACCTTCATTATTGTGGCAGCCATCGAGAGAGCAAACTCAGAAAGGAAAATAAGAGAAAAGTAAAGTGGATAAGAGTTGGGATTTAGATAGAAAACGTTATATATCTCTTTTTTTTTTATTATTATTATTATTATTATTATTATTATTATTATTATTATTATGTCACATGCAACGAAAATTTAGTTGCAACTATTTACTTTTAATTCCCTTGCATACCATTTGCAATGGAATATTAAGAATACTTGCAAATTCCGTTGTAGGATTTTGCTCCATTCACCCGCTCAATTTGCTGCAACAGAATTACGAAATACTTGCAATAACCGTTGCAAGAAAATATATTTTTTAATAATAACTATTCTGCAAGGGAATTATCATTCACTTGGAAAATCCGTTGCAATTTAGAGAATTTGCAACAGAAAATTTTCCATTGCAAGCTTCCGTTGCAAAATGCCTATTTTCTTGTAGTGCTTGTAAATAAGAACTAGTCAATCCATAAGTTTACCATGAGGCTACAAACCCCTACAGCGAAATAAACCCAAGGAAATAGTACCTCCCTTTGTTATCTTTTTATAAGTACAAAGTTGACCGAACTTATTAAATAGGTCTCATTGTTGTTATTATTATTATTTATCTATTTTTTTTAGGAATTGAATATAACAATATATTATTTTATGATTTAGAGTTAAATGTATCTCCTAAATTTACTTATAGATATCAAAATTTAAACATGACAAAAGTACAACAATTTTATCACTTCCTTAAAGTCGCACTAAATGTAAATAACCCCCGTAATATTTCAAAATACACAAATCACACAAATATTCAGTTGTTCAGCAATTTTAGATGTAAGATGCAACCAAATCTTTCAAAAGTTTATGAAGTCACTGAGAGTTTGGTACAAAGGAGCTAATAAGTTAATAATGTATGGGGCCTATTGGTGTGGATTGGCTCCTCAAGACTTGTATTCCTCGGATCTTCACACAAGATAGGAGATAACGGGCCCTTAGACGCCTTTGCCGGTGGATTTGTATGGTTTGATCATACAAGTTAATGTAAGGAATTTGAGAATATATAGAGTTGCATGTGGGATTTAATGGGGGTAGGAATCCCCATTAAGAATGGGATTCGGATTCGGATTCGGATTTGTTTTTGTGTGTCAAGAGATAATTATCTTTAATTCAGCAGATTCTAATATATATCCAATTTATGATTATATTTTTGTAGTAACAGATTTTATTATTTTATTAATTTTTTACGATATTTTTTCCGCAAAATAATTTCAAATAAATCAGGTTTTTTAAAGTTAAGCTAACAAACTTTTATATGATTGAGATTGATTTAACTTTGCATCTTTACCCGTAATTTAATTTTTGGGTTATCTTAGGTTCCGTCTAATGTAACGGTTTTCGTGTAATTGTTGTGTTTGTTGTATCGATCATTTTTTTATCTTCGAAATAATAAAATGTGATTGTAAGTATTTGGATACAACTGGTGTTTAATGTCGAAAATTATAAAAAGCAGTTGTTCGGTAACTTGTTGACTTGACTTTTCTTTATAGAGAAGGAACATAGTATAAACAAACAATATGATATCAAAATATTGCAACTACGATAAGCATAAAAAAAACTTATAGACACATTAATCATAATGATAATAATGCCAATTTATAAGCTTACAATGTTTAACATAAACAATCTAAAACTAATTATAATATCTTAAATTCAAATCTGATCTTAATATACTAAATCAAATATAATATGATCTAATAACAAATATTATCTCCTAATATATTTTTATAATTTCCAATCAACTTTTAAGGCACTTTTACTTATTCGTGGCTTTGAAGTTTCAAATTTTGTTTCATACCTTTGATTTCTAAAATTTATCTCAAGCAGAGTTTTTAAATATATTATTTTAAAGTTTATTATTGTTCTCATTTATATCTTCGAAATGCTTCTCTTTTTTTCCTTTCATTTCTATGTTTTTTCCTCTCTTATTGTCCTTCCATTTCTATGCTTTTTGTATTTTATTTAAAAGTAATATTTCCATTTGCACGGTAACTTTATAAATAATTTTTAACTAATAAAAAATCTTCTTAAAAGTTATATTAATATATAATATGATCTCGTTGTAATTTAAATACCTAAATCCAAAGGAAAATATACATTACACCGGTATTATCCTTATATGTCATTCATCGTCGAAAGTTTATCTTGTTAGAGTGTGTCAATTAGACCAAGTATCCTAGCTCCGCCATTGATACAAGGAACTTCTGGTGTGCATCCGGTTGTTGTGGATGTAACACATTCTTCAATGCCATTAGTGATACTGACAAGTGATTTGAGTAGTTACATTATTAATAGAATACTGAATGGAAGTTTATAACATTTGCTTTGTAAATTAGCTAGAGTTTGCTCTTAGGTGTGGCCTCTAGTCTAAAACAAGCTTCTGGCTCCTCCTCCATCACTTCCAAAAGTGGAGTAAGGATCAATGAGCTTCATCTTACATCTAGCGGTGGTGTTTTCAAGTAGAAGATTCTACAGCTATTCCTCCCACCTAAGTGGCTTAATTTGTAATTTCGAGAAATGGGTTTTGGTTTATTAGGGATTTTTTTAAGGTTTTGCTATTTTTCCTTGACTGAATGATGAAAAGGACGCTCCCACCCCAATGATGTTGAGGTCTGAGGTGATGGATGGTATCTATAAGACAGAAGGTTAGAAAGGCTTGGTCGGAGATCCAGCAAAACCCTCTCTAATGGTTAAGTTAATTACAGGAGCGAAAAAGACAATGATGGGAGTGAGTAGAAAATTAATTACTTCAAGATTTGGGGCGAGTGTCCTTTTTTAAGCGGTTAGGGTGTTGAAGTGGGCCTAGACTTCTTTGGTGGGCCTTGTGGCCATTAGGCGTGTTTACACCAAAACTAGGTGCAAAAAACCAACCAGGCTACCCCAGTGGATAAATCAGGATTACGAAAACAAAAACAACAATTGGACAAGAGAATGCGATTGCATTATAAGGGCGCAATTGCACGGATCGAGCAAGTTCAAATTGGCGTAACGAAAAACCTATTAGTCCGAAAGCGCCATGGAGAATAACAAACATCTGCAAACCGCCTAAGTGTCAATGAGTAAATTCTCCTTCGGCTTCAGGGTCCCATAGTAATAATAAAGAGTGTGCTAAACTATTAGCAAGAGTAGAAACTGCGACGGTTGAGAAGTTGCAACCTTCTAAATAAGAACTGACTAATCCATAGGTTTACCATGAAGTTGCAAACCCCTACATTGAAATAGGCACAATGAAAGAGAATGTCCCTTGTTATCTTTTTATAATTACAAAGTTGACTGGACTTATTATATAAGTCCCATTAATTATTATTATTATTTATCTTTTTTTAAGAATTAAATATAACAATATAATATTTTATGATTTAGAACTAAATGTGTCTCCTAAATTGACTTATAGATATCAAAATTTAGACATGAAAAAAGTATAACAATTTTTATCAAGTCGCACTAAATGTATACCCCCCCCAAATGTTCTGTTGTTCAGCAATTTTAGATGTAAGATGCAACCAAGTTTTTTGAAAGTTTATGAAGTCACTGAGCGTTTGGGGCCTATTGGTGTGGATTGGTTTCTCAAGACTTGTATTCCTCCGGTCTTCACACAAGATGGGAGATAGCGGGCCCTTCGACGCCTTTGCCGGTGGATTTGTATGGTTTGAGCATACAAGTGAATGTAAGGAATTTGAGAATATATAGAGTTGAATGTGGGATTTAATGGGGGTAGGGAATGCACCCCTTATCCCCATTAAGGTTTCGGGGAAATAAGATCCCCCATCCCCTTTAAGGTTTCAGTTAAAAAAATATCGCCTATTCTCATCCCCATTAAGGTTTCGAAGAATTTTTTCCCCCATTACCCAATCGAGGATTCTCCATCCCCATCGAAGATTCCCTAAATTTCTCATTAAAATAAATAAATGCAAACAAATTCAAAGTTTCATAAAATAAAATTATTCCATATCAATAATTTAAGGAAAAATAATCGAACTTAGTTTTTGTTTCAATAATACTCGATGCTAAATAAATAAAAAAATTTAACGCATAGCATTTAAAAATAAGAAACAAACATTAAGTTAGAAAATTTATTATTCAACAATCAAAGTAAAACATAAAATATAATAGAGCTTTTTATGAAGCTGCGATATTTAATAAACATCGTATACACAAGTCCATATATATTCCATATGACTTGAAATATTTTTATAAAATAATTTACATTGCCAAATAAATACTATAAAATTTTGCAAATAGTTTGATTTTTTTAGTAATATTTGGGGCCCTTTCATTAAGACTTATTGAGATTGGGGATTCATCGAGTCGAGAAATGCTATCTTCGTCTTCATCCTCATCCCCATTAAGGATTCGGGGATTAAAAACTCTCCTTTCCTGCTCCGTGAAGATTTTATCGGGAAAACCTCATCCCCATGAGGTTCGGGGATTAATCATGCCACTTTCAACCCATATGTCTTGGTATTCACCCTTTCATAGGATAGGAGTGTCTTGTGGCAGTATTTGGGTTTTTGGGCCTTATCTATTGATAGTGTTTGGGCCTGGTTTAACGGGCTTCATGCCACCTACAATCTATTGCCAAGTATTATCTTCTGACGTGTTTGGGCCTAATTGACTTTCAAAGACTTACCTAATTACTTAATTATTTATTGCCATTGCAACTACACAAAACCCTCTCGAAAGTACCTGTTCTCTACCCAGCTTAAAGTTGTGAAGGTAGCATTTGCCAAACGTGGCTTAAATTATCCTCGTACGCCTTCCGGTTACTTCCTTAACCAAGGAAACGAACTTTCAATTTTTCCTCCTGATCCATTTCTTAAGTATGTAATGTGGCTTTCTCTTCATATAGAAACACGCGCTTTAAAGCTTTCTTTAATAAATCGTGTGTTCTAACATGTTGAATACAGGACTAATGCATCGAGAGGTGCCCCAGTTCGTCCTCAAAAATCTGCTGCCCCCTTGAACTTTGAAAATGACCTCGTAACTCCTTCATCTTTGGAAAAGTGCATAGAATAACTTGATGAACCCCACGTTTCAACTTATGGTTGTTTTGACTTTAATAGATTTAATTTTTTTTACTTTCTCTCCATAAAAAAATGACATGTGACTTCAGGGGAGTAAAGTGATGCATTTTTTTGAAAGTTGAAGTAGTTACAGGAACACTTTGAAAGTTTAAGGAGGCAGCAAGTTATTAGGAACAACTTGAGGCACCTTCTGATGCATTAAGACTTGAATTATAAGTCCATGTTAATGCGGTAATAAAATATACTAGACATTTTAAAAAGCACTCGCAATATTTTATATATGGAAAAAGATTCTTTAATGTTGATGGTCAAACAATAAAATAATGTTGTTTCTTATCTCTTCTGATCATTGGAAAGATAATGAAAAAAACATTTCAATCCGTACCTTTCATTTTGAAATGAAAGGCAAGGATTGAACCACTATTATTCTAATGTTTGGCATCAACATTAGAGAATCATTTTCCTTTATATATTTGGTTGTGAAAATTTCTCAAATTAAAAAGATTATAAAAAAATTAAATCATTCCTCAAATATTTGTCTCGTCATTAATATACTATATAATTATTTTCATTTTGTAAAAGATCTAATGAACAATATTAAAAATTTAATGTGACACATCATATTGTCACGTTGGAAAGGGATAATAGAATATTTATTGGAAACTTGTTTTTTATAATTCAAATGTCTATTTTATCTTGTGGCAGAAGTGAAGGAAACCAAGTCTTTTCTAAGACTAGAACCTTTATGGTTTGCATTAAGTTTATACGGTATAGTAACATCAGCAAGCGACACTTTCTTCATTGAACAGAGTGGTGAGCTCAATCAATACATTGGCAGCTTCAAGTTCTCGATCGATGCTTTCTTCATAATGAGATCCGCCATAGCATTCATCACTTCATATCTAGCCAAATTGTTGCTGTCGAGATATTGCAGTCGAAATGATATATGGAAATTAAAAGGTGCGCTTATTAGAACCGGAGTAGGAATTGTACATGGATAAGATATAGAACTAGAGCTAAAACTAGACAAGGAGGAGGATGAGGATAAAGTTGAAGTGGTTTTGGTCAAGAAACTGAATTCCTACAAAACCATGTAGCAGTTTAATTAGACACAAGGGTCAAGAAACAATACCATATTGACTAATATAATACAATAATATATTAGTAAAGGAAGAAAGAAAATAGGAAGAGAGAAACAATATCTATTTTATTTGATATGATCATCAGACTTTTCTTAACGAAAGGAATGAACATGACCCACTCAAATCACGATCCCATTTTCGAATCACTTATACAACAATCGCTCAAGAATATAGAGAAATCTACTGATCGAAACAAGGATTCAAATCATTTAAACATTTTCTCGCTAACACTTATGAACGTAGCGAAACTATATATTTATTCTCTATCTACACACACTATATCTCTCTTTTTCACTTCATCCACCCTAAGCCACAAAATTTGAGAAGTTTGAAGCCCTATTTATAGAGTTTGAAGGGTTGCGTCTATCCATACGAAGAGTCGTGTCCATTGGTGAAAGATTGCATCTCTTCATTGTGATTGGTTTAGAAGCTTTCATATAATCCACAATGGATAGGCACCTGTTCATGATTGGTTAACTTATGATAGGTGTCTTATCGTTGGAAGTTGATGGCAGTTGATCGACCTTATCTGGCGGTTGGTGGTTAAGAAGATTAAACTAAAAAACCATCCAAGTCACGACCGCGATATACAAGTTACAACCGTGAATCTTTGATTGGCAGACTTCCGATTCTTAAGTATACAAGTCAAGATCGTGAATGATTGTCGCGACCGTGAATTGAGTTTTTCTTTAGAATTCTCCTTATAACTTTGCTGATCTTTGAGAGCTTCGATCCTAAGCCAAATCTTTAAGTTCCACGCATATTTTTACACATTTTTCACTCTTTTTTCATAGAATTCCACTTTAGATAATTTTACTCCCAAGATTTACCTAGTATCTGCATTTGCATCAAAAACAACTACATACCATGTGAAATCTTTTATATAAAGTGTAAAAATGATTAAAACTATAGTGTTAAATGTATAAAATTAATATGATAATAAGTGTAATCATAAACTTATCAGACCTCATCCGAGATTAAATAGAGTAGATTAGACCAGCCCCCATCATAATAAAAGTCTGTAACTATTTCCCTTTTCTGTATCATATTCGCAATCGGCAACTCTAGTTGTTCGACAAGGATGGGGCTAATCCAATTCCCATTTCAAAATTTGATAGTGGATGTTGGGCCAAGAGACCATAATATGTGATTACAGAGCAAACAAAACATTTATCTAATATAATTCCATAAGCTGGATTTTTTAATCCAAAATGAAAAGTCATTTCGAAGAAATCTTCTACGGAATAAATCAAAAAACTTTGTATTTTTTACCATCAAACCTCAAGCAAACTTAGGAAGAATTTCCTTGTTGATATCCTCAATCTTCTTAATAACCAGCCTTTCTGCTCCAATCGGCTTCACACCCACATGCCAAGGAACCGTACTCAGTTTCCTCTTATCTATGTTTCCTATCCAGATGAAATTTCTGATAGCTTGCTGCAATTTTTTTTATTAGAGAGCTTGGCCACTTGTAAACTACAAAAGAGTGAAGAAGAGAACCATTGATTACCGATTGATCTAACACCACCCACCCAGCCATAGAGAGCAATCTCCCCATTTAACTAGTATAATGTTGGATAACTTTATGAAAGATTGGCCTTAAATGTATTTCTCTCGAAGTTTCTCGAAAGAAAGGAACCCCTAGATAGTAAAAAAGGAAGCTTCCCAATAATGATGTCTGTTATACTCGCTAAATTGGCAGCCCTCGTAGATGTTACCGAGTCACCAAAAAACATATTCAATTTGGACCAATTTACACATTGTCTCGAAATCGTGCCATATAGATTCAAAGCATCCCTTAAAATGTTCATGTTGGCCAAAATTGCATTAGAAATTACCAAATTTCGACGGCATAAAGCATATGAGAGGGAAATAAAGAATCGATTGTGTATCTCATTTTTTCAACATCCTCGATTGGGCTAGGAAGATAAGTATCGTCTTATTAAGAAATCTTCAACTAATCCAAAAAGTAATGGAGATTAGGGATTCCCCTATCTAACCCCTCTCTTGCAATGTAAAAAGCCTTGCTACCCTTTCGGTTTAAGAAAGGAAATACGCATCGAGCGAAGAATGTTTCGGACCCATGAGATAAAACTCTTCGAGAAGCCAAAAGCTCTTAGCATCGCCGCAAGAAAGTTCCCCTCTAAGGTGTCGAAAGCCTTTCGAATATCAATTTTCATCACCGTCAATCCTCCAAAACTTCTTTGATTGATCAAGTTGACCCCTTCCGAGGTCATCACAATGCACTCATGAATATCTCTCCCTTTTATGAAATTGAATTGATTAGGAGAAACTATTCTTGCTGCTATATCACCCAAACATGTTGCAAAAATTTTCTTTATGGACTTGAAAATAAAACTACTCATTATAATAAGCCAAAAATCCTCTAACCTATCCACTTCTCATTTTTTGTAATCAAAGCCATTAAACATACGTTCAGCCCCAGCATGTGTCCGCTATCAAAGAAATCCCATAACACTTTACACACAATGTTTCCTACTGTATCCCAGAATTCCTAGAAGAAGATTCCCATGAAACCATCTGGGCTTGGAGAAACTCATTCCATCCATGTTTGAAACAATCCATTTAACATAATCCTTATTTGGTCAAAGGAGGAGGGATTCATTCTCATTTTATGAGATCAAACTCGGGATAATAGAATCAGCTAACCGGATATCCACATCAACATTAGCCGAGTTCTAAAATAAATTTGTATACGTAACATGTGCGAAGCAGTATGATCTACATCAATGCAAAGCTCTCCATTTATCATTAACAAATCAATTCCATTTGCAGCCCATTTCACATTAGCTACACACGATGAAAAAAATTTGAATTACGATCCCCTTCTTTAAGCCAACAAACATCACTTTTCTCCTTTAAATATATCTCATTTTACCAAAGAAGAAGCTCCAATTAAGTATGAGGTTCCATTTCTTGGAGACCCAAAAACTCGTTAATTCCATTAATCGAAATTAAATTCGGAATGATAAAAAGCTTCTCTTCACTGGCTCGGATATTAACATCAAAATTGCCAAAAGTTTCTTTGTTCCAAGATCTCAAAATAGGACGAAGAGTTTTCTGCTTTAACATAAGAAGCTGAGTAGGTGGAAGAGAAGGAAAAATTTCCCTCAAGTAATCTGTAATTAGTTAACAAAGGGATGGATTATTTACCCACATCGACTGAAAATGGAACCTACAAATTCTTTCAAATCCAAATGCTCCAACAAATAAAAAAGGATGATGATAGAATGGTGTCTTGCTAGAACATTATATTTGTAAAACTCACAGATTTCTGAAATCCTAGTGGAAACCAGTGCCTAATCAAGCCTTGAATCAACTTTATCACCCTCACTTCAGCTATTAAACCATGTATAAAAAGGCATAACAATAGCCACATCCACTAAATTTGCATCATCAACGCAATCTCGAAAATCACTGCAAGATCTCGGGTTCGACGGATTTCCAGTTTTCTCATGAGATCCAAGAATTACATTAAAATCTCTTATCCAAAGCAAGTTACTTTGCCCTAAAATTACATCCCAAAGATATTAATCATACAAAGGAATAAAGACTTAAATTTGAAAATAAGATTATTAATGTATTGTTGGGTATTAACATTATCGGTACCCTTGATATTCCAAAATAAAGCTATCATTGATCATACCTTTCAATATTCTGTAGCAAGTCTCGTTATGAAGAACTAGCTTTACTGCCTTTCCTATGTTTTCTTGTAG
Source organism: Euphorbia schlechtendalii (assembly GCA_949673415.1). Lineage (NCBI taxonomy): Eukaryota > Viridiplantae > Streptophyta > Magnoliopsida > Malpighiales > Euphorbiaceae > Euphorbia > Euphorbia schlechtendalii. The sequence goes on along the minus strand of CATIWQ010196115.1, from coordinate 5,325 downwards.
CTAATTGCCAAGATTTTTTATCTTCCCTATCGGCCTAATCAGCCCATGATTCACCGACACCATGAGTCAATAATTGTTTATGGGATTTCGGAGAGAGCACCTTCACACTACCCAAATCAACCATAATACTAATACCTTCCGAATTTCCAACATGGAACAACTTTTGACTAGTATCAATATCCATTTGATCTCCACTTGTGTCATCAGAAACCTCCTCAGATTCCTCCTCCTCCGTCTCTTGATCCATATCAATAAAGCTGAGTTTTTTTACTAGAAGGCTTTCTTGAATGTTGTTAAGCATTATAGCAGCAGGAACTACTGAATTTAATATCTTAGTCAGTTTTTTCTATCTTGGTTTGCTTAAAGTTAAAAGGGCTAACAATTGATGCTCATGTTGTGAAGAAACTAAATCATCCTTATCATCCTCATGTTATTTTCTAGCATCAACTTGAGAACGCTCAACTCTTCCTTCCAAATTTGAATTATTCTCCTTTAAATGTTGGTTATTTCCTTTATTAGATGCATTCCTTCCACCTTAGATTGCATACACATACCCTTTGAAGGCTTCTTATTTTTTCTACAATCGTAAGAGTAATGATCTATCGAGTTACATAGTTAACAAAAAGTCAGAACATTTTCAAAGAGCAATTCAATCCAAAATCCGTGGCCTTCCTTTCAATCTCAACTATGGTTGGCAGCGATGTCGATAAGTCAACGTCAATAAGGACCTTTGCATAATGACCAAAGGTACCTTCCAATGTAGTCTATCAATCTTCAAAAGAACTCTGAAACAACTACTTATTTCAGCCAAGATTTTAGGGTCCCAATATTCTTAAGGGATTGCTTGAAGCTTAACCCAAATTTGTGTGTTTTTGGCATGTTGTTCATATGGATCAAAATTCGGCACCCATGGCTGTAACCTAAAAATACTCGGTTTCAAGTTAGTTCCTCCCTCACTCCAAATCAAATTCTTCAATTCTAATGAACCAATCATAATATGGTAGTATCCCCTTCTAATCTGTATTAGCTTCCACTAGTTCTTGATACCCCAAATCATGGTTAATTACGATATCAGCTCTCTTACCTTCCTCGGCGCATTACCGTTGCCTTATATAATGCGACCAATTAAAGAAAAATCTCACTGCCTAATACGTTGTTCATATTTGAAATACGTATTGATTAAAGTCCCCCCCTTTATATGTCACGATTGCTGAAAAACCAAGCAAAGACATTTTTTCTACTATTATTGTTGCACATGATAATTTTGCTATTTGACATGGAGGTGGCTTCTCCATATTCGATGGTGGTTGATGCTGCTGGTTCGTGGTAAAAACTTAATTGTTGAAAAGGGAGGCCAGAAAATCTACAGAAGAGAAATTTGTATCCATGATTGAAAGAAACAATCAAGATCAAGATAAAGAAAGATGATTAAGGAAGAAGAGAAAAACAACTAGGTTTTTGGTTGAAATACTAGTAGAGGCATTGATTTGGCTGAAAAAGAAAAATATTTTGTAAATTCAATATTCGTTTGAGTAAGCTCATTTCTTGTTGATTATTTGATGTCAACAAAATATTATCTACGTAAATGATCAGTGAAGTAAAAATGTTCCTTGAACCATTGTTAATAAGTTGTAGTCAGCCTTAGGCTATGTGTAACCTGCTTGTTTTAGAGATGGAAAAAGTAGAAAACCAATTGCGTGAAGCTTGTTTGAGTCCACAAAGGGACTTGTGAAGCCAGTATACCAAATTCTCCACCTTTCGACGAAGTCCCTATGCAGAAGTCATGTAGACAAATTCTTGCAAATCACCGTGTAAAAATGCGTTTTGCACATCTAACTGATGAGTGTTCCATCCTTGGACCGCGACAATTGAAAGCAGACATTGTAGTGTAGTCAACTTCATTATCGGTGAGAAAATTTTCCCGGTAGTCAATCCCCTCAAGCTGTGTATAGCCCTTAGCAACAAGGCGAGCTTTGTAGCGCTCGATAGATCAATCTGAATAATTTCATGAACTCATCGATAACCGATATGCTTTTGACCTGCAAGAGAGAAACAAGACTCCAATTATAGTTACATTCCAAGGCTTGTAATTTGAGATCCATAACTTATTGCCAATGGAGATGAAGGATGGCTTTGTTATAGGAAGTGGGTTCTACCTGCTTGGTTATTTGAGCCAAAAAGGTTCTACGCTTAGGTCAAAATTCAAAAAGTGTCATGTAATTGGTAATGGGATACTTGATCTGTGAATTACACTTGCATTTATTTCTCATTCTTCTCAATGTCGCTGGCAAATAGACACAAGACTTGTATTCTTAGTAACAATCTCTTCTAAATTGTTCTCTTTATAAACATATGAACACAATTTGAAGAGAGAAAAACCTTATCTCTTTCCTTAGAAAATGCAAGTCTTATGTCTGCAAAACACTCAAATGCTTCGTCCCAGAATTGATGAAGTTGTGGTTTCGGTGAAGAAAATAAAATCCTTCAAAACAATGTAGTAGTTGAAATAAAATAACACAGAATGTAGAACTAACCTTTTCATCCCCTAATATTTGCACGATAATTATTGTTTTTAAATTGAATTATTGAATTTTCAAAACTTATGCCATCAAGTCCAAACTTCCCACTAGAAATTTGGATTTTATTGTAGTAAAATCTATTTCTAATTCCGCTGTAAAGCTCAATCAACTTGTATTTTCTTAGTTTCTTTCAACATTCGACATATATGTTCAGTAACCCATCGAACAGAAAATAACTACAGGGGTTTTCTAATTTATTGGCATTACCAATATGGATTTAGCAATTAGCACCTCGTTCATTCATTCATTCCTATCAAGTCCCCATTGATACTACTATGTAATCCTACTACTGTATATGAACTTCCAAACACAAAATTAACACATTAAGAGAATTACGGCATGAAAATGGAACCAATTCTACCCATTATAACTAGCCATTTCTACAAATCCCAGAATAGAAGTTACTAGTGTAAATAGTAAATAATGAAATAGACCCATGTAAGTGTTGTGTCAAATCAGATCTAACACAGCAGACAAAAAAAAATTAAAGAGTTCAACAACATACCTTTTGTTTTCAAAAAAACAAAAAACAACATACCTTTGGGGCATATATATGGTTACAGCAGAGTGGTATAATACAGTTATTGTATGTGATGTCCACTACACACACACACATGTATCACGTGTAATCCCAAAAACTCGCACTTCAAAAAACAATAAAAAAATTGCAGTAATTGAAGAGAATATGAAATATTTAATAGTAAGATTCACCCACTAAGAAGTATTACTGCATAATTTGTATATAAGTCCAATTTCTAATCATACATGGACAGTTTGATTTCAACCGATCGATCGTTCATGTTTATATTTGGACCATAAGATGAAGTTCATAAAAGGTGCCAAGTATAAGGTTTTTCAAAATCAGAGAAACACAAACATAGCATAAATGTCTCGAACTACACCATAAAAAGATAAATACGAGTTTCTCTCTTCTTCGTCGTTCTTGTGAGCATTCATTTCTTGTAATCCTCAGTCTCGCGGACAAACAGACACTAGACTTTCGACACAAACAAATATATCTGCATGACTGGTATTCTTGTAAACAATCTCTTGGAAACGTTTCTCTTTATAATCATATGAACACAGCTTCCCATTTGAAGACAGAAAAACATTAGAAAATGCAAGTCTTTCGTGTGCAAAACACTGAGTTGCTTCACTCGAAAATTTACGATTTGCAACAGAGAATAATTTTGCCCAAACAAACTCCTCTTTGTCCTTCCTAACATATAGAATCATAACCCAAAGTAAAACTGAAATTGTGAGGGTTCTTCACAGGGAAAGCAGGAAGTAATTTATACTGTCTGGTGGACGGATTCCATAGCGAAAGTTTGCAAGGTAATAAACACAAGAGAACCAAACCGTTGCAATAGGAATGGAATAAGGGGTAGAGCTTGGACGGCTTTTTTTTAGAAGTAGCAATTCTTGTTCATAATCATCATTGATTTCTAAAGCATGAATCTTTGGGTGATGATGCCTTGAATGTAATCCTGGGTCAATCAGCTTGCCAGGTGTCCTATTTCTGGAACATCTTTCCGAATGAGAACGGATGAAGGCTTGGCTTTTCGATGGTTTCACAGCATGATTTACTAACGCATATGTAGTTATTAATATAACTATTGTATATATTAATAATTATTTAGCATAATATGTTAATAATTATTTGTATATAATTATATTAGTTCTAATTGATATTTTTATTAAAACTAATTTTGTTATAGTCGTGCAATTTATGTTATTTTTACACATTATAATAATTAATCAATATTTTTTAGTACTATTTTTAATGATTGATATTAATTATTATTTTATTTTTTAAAAGTCATTTTAGGTAAGTTTAGGTTCATTAAGTTAAGTCAAGTTCAATTCATGTCTATTAAGGTAAGTTCAGTTAAGTTAAGTTAAACTCAGTTCAGGTTTTAGAATTTGAAGAGAACAAGGTCTTAAGTTTGAGTGCTGATTATAATCATCTAGTATACTATAATAAATGTTCATCAAGGCCGACTCAAAAAATTTCAGGCCGAGGAAGAGTTGAAATATGAAGCGTCAAAAGGTGTTGTGTTTTCAAAAAGTTTGTAAATGAAAGATATTTATATTAAATTATGTTAGATAAGGGATACTTTTATAATTGATACAACTTCATATAGGCTTACAAACTTGACTATAAATCTAAAAACACATACCAATATATAAGAATGAGACATAACTATAATATTTGTTAATATTGTTATAATAATCTCTGGATCTGATACTAAGTTTACAAATGTATCTAAAAACATAATTACAATATAATTATATATGTCTATAAATTTGTAGAAGTTATTTTATGGTGCTTTAATAATTAAATGAAAACACAAATACGATTCTTCAATACTGTGAAGTTCATTTCTTTTCTTTCCCATTAAAAAACCCACCTGTAATCAACAAATCTTCACGGTTCTGATACAACAGTCGGCAGTGAAGCCTCATGCCATCATAATCGGAGCTCCTTCATCAAGCCATCTACTCCATTTTACAGCATGGAAACAGATCTTAGAGGAGAGAAAAGAAGCAGAAAACTAGGGGAAGGAAAAGATCAATCAATTTCAATCATCAACATTGAGAAGATTTAGAATTCTGCTGCCAGGTTTTCTTTTCCTAGAAGCTGGTTCTTGTGCAGATCTGATCCAACTTCACCTCTCTTCTTTCTTCTGCTTGTTTCCAAAACCGTGAGATACCTCTTGAAGAATCTGATCGGTGGTGGTCCAAG